>CATIWR010044719.1:0-11223 GCA_949677035.1 Omphalea diandra
CCTCTTGGCAGAATATGAGGGCTATTTATAGCCTTACAATGCTTAATCCAAAACCAATTAGGATTTGGTTTACATTCCCTAACAAAATTCAATATTTCCTAATGTAATAAGGAAAAGGCAATCCTAAACTAAATAGGAAAACTAAAAAAACATTATGATTGGTCAACAAGATTAGACCAAGATACTTTCCTAACTAAAGAACAACTCTTCCTAAATAGAAAAAGGAAAAGGATTCAACCTATTGAGGAAATTCTAATGGCATTAGGAAATATGGCCACTAAGGTAATCTTGCAAGAATCTTTGACTTTGGGCCTTATTTCTTTGCTTACATGACTTGGGCTTCCTTTTACATGCCTTGGGCTTCTTTTTACATGCCTTGGCTGAATTGGGTCATACTTGGATGCTCTCCACAAGTTGGGCTTCATTGTATTAAGTTAAGTGCTCCATTTGAAGAGTTTAAGCTCCCATTAGCTTTTAATTGGCTTCACGCATCTTTTGCTCTTCTTGGGCTAATCAAAGTGTAATTCCTTATTGTATGAATACTCCAATTATATCCTTAAACTTCTTTAGCCTTCCTTTTATGATTGGGCCTTGAAGTTGAAGTAGATCCTTTGCTTTAGCATTGGCTGTTTGCATCAGTTAGTCACAACAAAAGAGGTATATCTCTTCCACACAATAAAGTAAGCAAAACTACTTTACAGCTATTTAGAGGGGACATAACCCTACAAATTTCATATTTTACACTTTGCCTAAATCAACACATATGGTCATCAAAATATATGAAAACTACTAGACTAAGGAGATTTTGGTTGGTTGTGAACCAACCCTAATGAAGGAGCTATAGTTCATCACAATCACCAAATTAAGCAAAAATGTTTTACATAATTTTAGATGGAGCATAAAGCTACAACTCTTATGTTTACACTTTTCCTAATTCCTCTTATATGGTTATGAAATCATGGGTGTAACAAGTTGCTTTAATAACAAAACCAATAATCAGCTTTGTTTTCTTTAAGCTACAACATCCATACATGAGCCTTACCTCAAATTACTCCATAATTCTTTGTAATCACGCATGTTTAACATGTTATGAGGGAGTAATTTCATATGGGAAGAAGATAAATTAATTTACCTATTTTCCCAAAACCATTAAAGTTTAGGGTCCCTTCCTAGGCATCTCATTATTCTTCTTCTTCTTCTTCTTGGTTTCTTTCTTCCTTATCTCTTTATTTATTCTAATACCCCTCATGTTATCCTCTCTAGTATGCTCCTAAAGGATGAAAATTTGAACTTGAAAACCTATTCTAATAAGACCAAATCATTGTGTCTCATTTCCATTGGTTGGAAGTTTACTTTTCCTCTTTTAGTCCCTCTTTTTCACTCTTTCATCACTTCATCCATCTCCTAATCTCCATATGCTCCTTATACTTTTAAATAAGCTATAGAATACCATTATTTATGAAGCTATAACATGTACACAACATAACCTAGAACACTTAAGTCATATTGCTCTTTTTTTTTTAAACGATGGCTCATGATGATGCTCTTATGCACAACTTCCTTGAAATTGTTGCAGACTTTGCTGAGAAGGACTATTCTCCCAATGATGAGTTGCATCTCTCATGCTACATTATGGCTTTAACTTGGTATCTTTGCTCCTATAAGTGCACTCAAGCAATTTTTTGAAAGGTCTCTAGCCGGGTATAGACTTGAACATGAATTACGACCTTGCTTCCCATCTCTTCACATGGCTTTTAATGTAGTAGGTCCTCTATCCCAATTTATTATTTATTATTTTTTTGCTTTCTGCTCTTTTTTTCTTTATTTGAATTTTCTACATCGTTACCACCATGATCTGCATGTAAAGAATTAAGTTAGTCTTAGAAAATTATGTTAGCTTTTAAGATTCTCACCTATAAAATTTTATAATATTTAATTAATTTTTTAATTATTTATCTAATTTTGCTTCACCTTGTACATTTTACTACCCCTTTTGCCCTATTGCTTAACTCTTGTGACTTTTATTCCTACTTGTAAAAAAAAAAAATCAATTGCATTTGATACAAAATAATTTATGTTCACAAAATAGATACATGTAGGCCCTCATAGCATTTATTATTAATTTTAGAAATTTTTCAAGTTTTTATGACATGCTTATCTATTTGCAAATTTATTCTTGAGATCCTATAAATCACAAGCAACTCGAAGAAAATGCATATTGATTCGGGCGTATGAAAGGTAATAGAGGACTTTAAAACTATCCCAAGGTAAATTGGACAAAATTTGGGGTTGGAGAGACTTCAAAAATGCTTTAGCCATGGTGGAAAGTGCAAAAGTGGTAGATCTAGGTGTGAAAATCAAGGATAGGATATATGTCAAAGAAAGGGAAGATAAATAGTGCTTGACAACTGTAAATAGTTATACTTGTTTGTAAAAACCACTCAAGCTATTTGAATAGACCATTATTAGTTTGTATACATGACCTTTTATCCATAAATTTTGGCAGAGTCTCCCCTGCATTTAGGCATCCAAATTGTTTCATACCTATTTAAAAAGACACATACAAGTGCATATAAGCAAGAAATTGAACCATTGCACATTGATATTACAAATCAAATGGTACAATCAAAATCTGACATCCATATCTAAGAAAGGTATCAAAGTTCATCAAAATCTAGGCAGAATCACCTCCAAATATCTCCTAAAGTCCTAACTATTCAATCAAACTAACGAAGTCAAATGAAAAGGGCTTTTAAAGATCACCTAAACAATCATTCTATAGTATCAAAAGTTATTCAACATTACTAATACTACCAACAAGCGCAAGAAAAAGAAGACAAAAAAATCCTAATAACTAAAGTAGTGACAAATGGCTCAATCCTCCAAATCCTCTAAGGTAGTGTCATAACTCTCTGACTCCATCCACTTTATCTAGGCCTCAGCCTACACCAACTGTTGTTATGTCTCGTGTAGTTCTTAGGTCAGTCATTAGACTGTCTCCTACAAAACACTCAAAGGTGATGGATAGAACACGAGTTAACACACTAAAGAATGTTGAAGATGTGTATTCCTTTGACGGATTGGTAAGCTTCTATAGTCATTTTGTTAAGGATTTTAGCATGATAATTGCGCCATTAATGAAAGTCATCAAGAAGAGTATTGGTTTAGGAATTAAAGTCATACTTGTGCAAGAAGGCAGGCCAATTCCTTACTTTAGTGAAAAAGTTTTGTAGAGCTTCTTTAAAATACCTAACTTATGAACTTATGATAAGGAGATGTATGTTTTGGTGAGAGCACTGTAAACATGGCAACTCTACCTATCGCCAAAGAAATTTATGATCTATACTAACCATGAGAGCTTGAAGCACTTAAAAGGACAACAAAAGCTTAATAAGCAACATGCTAAGTGGAGTGAGCTCATAAAATCCTTTCCATATGTCATAAGGTACAAACAAGGATTGTCAATGCTTTATCAAGAAGGTACGTGCTTCTTTCTACTCTTGTGCTAAGTTATTGGGATTTGAATATATCAAAGATTTGTATGAACAAGACCATGACTTTAGCAAATTTTATATTGCATTCAAAAAGGTTAAATATGAGAAGTATTTTAAGCATAACATGTTCTTGTTTAAAGATAATGGATTGTGTGTGCCTAATTATTCTTTGCATGAATTATTTATGAGGTAACCATATGAAAGGCATTTAATATGGCACTTTGGAGTGCAATAGACTTTAAAAGCTTTTCATGAAAACTTTTATCAGCCTAATATGGTAATTGATGTTCAAAGAGTTTATGATAAGTTTCTTGCATGCAAACAAGCTAAGTTTGAATCTAAACCACATGGATTATACATACCTTTACCCATTCCTAGTATGCCTTGGATTTATCTTTTTATGGATTTTGTTTTATGATTGCCTAGGTCTAATGTGTTAATGACTTTATATTTATTATGGTTGATCATTTTTTAAGATGGCTCACTTTATTCCATGTCATAAAACTAATGATGCCATTAATGTTGCTAACTTATTTTTCAAAGAAATTGTTAGATTGCATGGTATGCTTAAAAATATTATTAGTGATGGGGATATAAAGTTTCTTAGTTTCTTTTGAAAAACATTATAAGGAAAATTGAAAACTAAGTTGTTGTTTTCTATTATATGTCACCCACAAACTGATGGACAAAATGAGGTTGTGAATAGAACATTAGGAGAATTGTTATATGTGTTAATTAAAAAAATTTGAAATCATGGAAATATTATTTGACACATAGAGTTTGCATATAATCATAGTGTGCATTCATCTACTCATTATTGTCCTTTTAAAATTATTTATGGATTTGCTCCTTTAAGTCTTTTAGATTTATCACTTTTACCTTTAAATATGTGCATAAAATCTTGATGGGAAAAAGAAATTCAATTTTGTTAGGAATTTGCATGAAAAGTTGCACATGAACATTGAAAATAGAAATGAACAAATTGTTAAACATACTAATAGGGGACATACAACACTTGTGTTTGAACCCAGTGATTGGGTTTAAGTGCACTTTGGGAAAGAAAGAATTCCTAGTTTAAGAAAGATTAAGTTAAACCTAAGAGGGGATGGTCCTTTTCAAGCTTTAGAGAGGGTCAATGATAATACTTATAAATTAGACTTACCTGGTGAGTATAATGTTAGTGTTATTTTTAATATTGTTGATTTATCTCCTTTTAATTTTGATGAGGTACATGATTCGAGGACAAATCTCTATAAGAAAGGAGGGAATGATGCAAGCATGGATTGCATCAAATAAGAGAACACTCTCATATTTAAAGGAACCATAATTATAGCACATCTACAGAGGTTCAAAAAGGCATTGGGAGCTTTTTGTGTAAGAAGATATCAAGCTTGGACTATAGATTCAAGGCAAACACATATGTGGAGCAATTAATGAATCTTCAATAAGCCAAAATCAAGCCTTATGTACTTTAATTTCATATGTGAAACTTCAAGATGGGGATTACAAATCATACTCTATAATTGGAACAATTTACTCTAAAAATCATTTTAAAAGATTCCAAAATGATTCCAATAAGATTTAAGAATATTCCATAAATGATTATATGGAAGCTTCTAAGATAAGAAGTGGCATGCAAGCATCCTAAAGGAGGGAGACAAGGTGGGCAGCCAAGATATTAAGATAAGGTCAACAAGTCAATCCAAGTCAAAGTCCAAAATCTTTTAAGATTTACCTAGTTATTGTCTTCCCTTCTTTTATTCTTATTTATTATTATTATTCATAGGAGAGTTTATTTCTTAAATGGACTCTTAGTTAGTTTTTTTTTTTTTTTTTAGCCTTGAAATTCCTCTTTAACTAAATAGCATGGCCACATTCATTAGACTTGTTCTCTTTTCTTCTAATTATGATATTTGGTGTTTAGAATAGGAATTAATTCGTGTAATGATTATTTAAAATCTCACATTTGACCACCATTGAAGTTAATGAATGATTATGATTTTTAGCTAATTGCTATTATGAGATTGTTCTCTTCTTTGTTCTTGAAAGAACATGGTGAGATTATTAAATGAGGGTAAACTTAAAATTGACATAATTAATTTTAAGTTAGGATTTAAACAACCTTTAAGTTTTTATAACTTAGATTGCTGGAAACAAGTTTTCTAGAGATTTAATTTGGAACTAGAGTTTCCATTGCTTGATTCTTGATAGATCATAGGGCAAAGGTAACAACATTATATATGGCTTTAGGACAAGTTACTTGTAACATCCTTATCCACATTCATTAGCATTCTTACATGAATATATTCATTGCATAAACAATTTGTAATCCCACATGAACATATACATTGGATAAATGATCATTTAGATATATGAATTGAATAAGCACGATGATGACACTTGCACCATTGCATTTGGGACACTTGAACATATATGTAATGTTTGTATAATTGCATAGCAAATTATCTTATATTGTGTGCATGTTATAACATCATAAATAATGGCGTTTTAAAGCTTATTTGAAAGTATAAGGAGCATATGGGGATTAGGAGATGGATGGAGGTTATGAAGTAGTGAAGAAGAGGGACAAAAAGAGGAAAAGTCAACTTCCAACCAATGGAAATGAGACACCATGATTTTGTCTTATTATAATAGGTTTACAAATTGAATTTTTCATCCTTTAGGAGCAGAATATAGAGGATAAATGTGAGGGGCAGTAGAAGAAAGAGAGAGCTAAGAAAGAAAAGAAGAAGAAGAAGAAGAAGAAGAAGAAGAAGAAGAAGAAGAAGAAGGAGAAGAACCAAAAGAAGAGGCAGAAGAGTGAGGTGCAAGGGAAGGAATCCAAAGCTTTTCTGGTTTTGGGAAAATAGGTAAGTTAATTTATCTTCTTCCCACATGAAATTACTCCTTCATGACATGTTAATCAAGCATGGTTAATAAGAATTATGGAGTATTTGAGGTATAGCTCATGTATGGAAGTTGAAATTCAAGAGAAATAAGAGCTAATTGTGTTTATTTTATTGTTAGAGCAAAATATTGTACCCAAGATTTCATAACCCTAAAAGAGGAATTAGAGAAAGTGTAAAATATGAAAGTTAGAGCTTTATGCCCCATATAAATGCATGTAAAACAATTTTGCTTGATTTGGTATGTGTGAGGAGATATGGCTCCTTCATTAGGGCTAGTTCACAACTAACTGAAATCACATCAGTCTTTCTGTTTTCATATATTTTGATGACTTTATGTGTTGATTTAGACAAAGTGCAAAACATAAAATTTTTAGGGTTATATCCCTCTAAATATTTGTAAATCAATTTTGCTTTATTTGTTGTATAAAAAGAAATATGGCTCATTAATTATGACTGACCCTAAATCCGATGAAACATCATCTGTCTTTTAATTATGTTTTCCAAGAATGTGATGGCCATGAAATCAAAATTTGGTGATGTGCTAAACTGAAAAGTTGTATATTTATATCCGATATAGATGCTTGTAAAATATTTTTGCCAAATTTAACATGGTTGATGAGATATTGCACCTTCATCATGACTGATTGTCAACATGTTGAAAACCTGTTCAACCTGAGATTGGTCATTTGTTTTGGTGACTTTATAAACTAAATTAGACAATGAGTAAGGCATGAAAAATGTTCCATTATGTGTTTTGTAACTTTTGGTAATTCATTTTTGCAATTGTATTTGTAAAATTTGAGATATACCCAAGATTGTAAAACCTATCCAGACTGAGATGACATTGAAACAGGGCAAAATTAAAATTTTACAACATTTTTTATATGTCTTATATTGATCTGAAATTTGAATTATTGTATCATTATGTTGTAGTTTATTTAAAAAAAAAGAATCAAATCATTTGGATAAGTATATCTAGAGTTATTACTATAAGAGTGTAGCAAAGTCAGGTAGCCATATAAGGAAAATATGAATAAGTACTAGGTCCACTTGCATGGATCATGCCATAGTTGCATACCAAGCATTCATAATCATTTTGACATACTTATAACCATGTATGTATCAAATTTAAGGATCTCAACACTTTGAGGAAGTCCAAGAGAGCGGACCAAACCTACCATAAAGGTTAGTCAATCAAAAGGTGAATAAAAATCATAATAGATTCTAATGTATATGTGTGATAGTTTTATGATATGATAATGTTCTATCATATGTATATGTGATTTAATTGTTACACTTTACATGTGAATACAAGTCAAGTGAGAATTATATGCTCTTAATGATTACTTGGTATATGTGAATAAACATTCGCATATGGAACTAAAAGGATGTCGTGACTAACTTGTCAAATACTAACAAATCACTTGAAAAAGGGACCAATATGTCCTATTGGCACATGTATTGATCAAATGATTCACTTGTTATATGTTGGCCAACAAAATCAAATGTCACTTGAATCACATGAATCTCGGGAGCAATGTTGGCATTACAAGGTCACGATAAAATAAATTTGTTGCATTGACACTTGCATAGTCAATTCTTATACTTGAAATGTATTATGATGATATTTGATTATTGGTTGTGCTATAAGAATCTAATTATTATTTTATTCATTGAGTTGCGACTCACCAAATCGCAATTATATTTTTTAGATTTTGAAGCATAGATTTTGGATCCTTTGGTGCATAGAGTTTTGCATAGAGACACATGGATCATAAGTCATCGACTGAATTCCAATTCTCTCACTTCTTATGTCATGTAGATATATCCAGATAGGAACCAAGTTATGATCACTAGCCTTGAACATTAGTTAATATATATGTACATTAAATACATGTTCGATTGTGTATGTATGATGAATAAAGCTTTTATGCATATGTATTTTTGGACATGAATGTCATGATTTGTAAATGAAAATGGTTGTTACATTACTTACATTTGTATCACTTATCATAAATTAAAATAGGGATGACAAAGAGAGATGTGTAGAGTGGAAAGCTTTGTGAAAATCGTATTGGCAAATTCTTGGTCCTTTTTTTATTTTTATGATGAAAATTTAAAAGAGATTTTCTTTTCTTTTCTTTTTTTTTGTCTCTTTAGACAAAAAAAAAACAAAACAAAACAAAAGCAGTCTACAAGTTAAAGTTCTATGTTTTTTTTATGTCATAAAATTATAATTCTCACAGTTTATGTATATTTTGCTACCAAATTGTAAATTGTCATTTAAGTTTGTATCCACATGATTTTAGTGGCATTTTCAATCTTTCCACTAGATTTTTGTCATAAAAAAATATAAATCAATATGTATTATTTATTTCTATTTCAAAATTAATTTTAAATTATTGTTTGTCATTTATCAAATATTTGTGTAAAATATAATTATGTGTCATTATTTTACATTATATTATAGAAAATTTCATATCAAAAAAAATATTTCTAAATGTAAAATTAGAAAACTCAACTGCCATATAGAAAAATAAACCTTCTAAATAGAAAATCTAATGAAAAAAAATTATAAACAAGAAGTTAAGATCATATAAAAGAAATTTGAACATGAAATTAAAAAAATCTGAAAAATAAAAATTTTAAATAACTTCTAAACAGAAATTTAAAAAACTAAAATGTAAAAATTTTAAATAGGAAACTAAAATTTGAATAATTCTATTGTTTAATAATTTCTCTCTTGAAATCATTGTTAAATAAGATTAAAACTATTGATCAATAAATAATCTTTTGTTATAACTAACTATATACATTGTTATAATTTTTGAAAAATTTATATTACAATTTTATTCATTTGAGAATAATTTTTATAAAATAATAATTAAATTTTAATTATTATTATATATTAATTTGAATTGTTGATCTGTTTAACTAATTCTTTAGTAAAAAATAAATATTAAATTTATTTAAAATTTATTATTATAATCATTATTGCATAATGTGCATATTGATATTCATAACATATGAGCCACACGCCTCCGTGGCGTAATATTTGCATTTATTTCTTTTTTTTTTTTTATTTGGAGTTTCATTGATCCTAAGTACATTAGTTGAATTATTATTTGGAGTTTTCATCAATCCTAAGTAAATTGGTTGAATTATTGTGCCAAAACAGCTTCTAACCTAACTTGGCCTATTCTACATATATATATATATATATATATATATATATATATATATTCCTCTCTTCTCCTAGGTAATAATTGCCAGAAATGAGATCAAGTTTAGTCACATCTCATTCAATATAGGATCACAATAATATTAAAATAACATACAATATCTCATTTAAAAGTTTGAAATACCAACTACAAATATGATAGCAACGTCACATATCAAAAGTATTGCTACAAAGAGATATTAAGCCTTGGAGTAAGTAAAAGAATTTTATGATTTTTTTAACTTCATTAAAATTTCATATTTACATTTATAAATAGCCAAGTTTAGATGTACGCAATTTACTCATTTTTCAACAAAGTCAAGCATATAATATACCATTTTTAAAGCTTGACATATAAACTTCACATACATATAAATTATGTATTTTGATACCACATAAACACAGATATTAATCTCGAAAAAGCCATTCGAAACTAAAAATTTTTTAAAGAAAATTATACCAAAAGCATGCATGTAACACATACACTCAAAAACGAATTAGGCTTTGTAATAGATCAGAAAATAAACTGTTAAGGCTTTAATACCAATAAAGAGCATAACCGACTTATTAGAAAATAAACTATTAAGGGTTTAATACCAATAAATAGCATAACCGACGATGGAATCATATCAAGGATTGAATTACCAGTCTGAGAGACAATCACAATTGTGGAAAATCTCCTCTAATCCACAACCTATAATCACACTTAATGGCGGAAAATTGTTTTGTTTGATTGTCTGGAATTGCATCGTTTTCCTGCTTTTATACTCGTGTATTCTCGCATTGATAACTTCCTTTTGAAAGTTTCAACCACCAAGAAAGCTAATTGCTTTCTGGCGATTTTTGATTTATGATATGAACTGAGCATTCCATTATGAACCAAATGCTTTAGATAAGCAGGAAGGAATATTGCATATCAAGGCAAAAAGATTATATCCATTCACTTTTAGCGTCTGAATGAACTAGAAAGGACTAGTCTCGATGAGAAAACGAAAGATAAAATTTGATTCAAGAGTAATGCTGCTCAACACAGCAAGTCAAAGCCAAAGCAGCTAATCTTCTACGCCTTAAATTTTGCCAGAGTATAAATTCAATCTAAAAGCTAATGAAGATATTCATGCTTTCAAGAACAAATACAGCTTGTAACATAAAAATGGTGCCTTGGGCAATATTTCCGATCCCACTTCATCCATGCTTTCAAACAATCTCCCCCAAGAAAATTCAGAAATGACCAACTGAAAATAAAGACCAGCCATAAACTTGTGGACTGTGACACTTCTTCTAAGTCAAGGAGGGCCAAACCAATTGCATACAACCAAATGAACCAATATAAAAAATATACAGCACATATAAACACATATTTTGCATGTTGCATTCCTCTCCAAAAGATGACTAATCAAAGATAGATGTGCGTCTGCGTCTCCCTTGTAGGTAATCCTCAAGTGATACACCTTGTTTGGTGCTGCCTATAGAAAGAGAATCATCCTCTAGATCAAGAAATGCAATGTTAAGATGAGATTGGATATTAGCAGGATGTGCATCCCCGTCCAGAACATCCACTACTTCTGATGCACTAATTTGTTGTCTTGCCCAATTTGTT
>CATIWR010044740.1:0-27407 GCA_949677035.1 Omphalea diandra
GTCCATCTTCTTCACTCCTTAAGCACCTTTATCCATCTCTCAATCCTTAAATGCTCCTTATACTCTTAAATAAGCTCTATAACACCATTATTTATGATGCTATAACATGCACATAACATAAGACAATTTTCCATGAAGCTATACAAACACTACATATATGTTCAAGTGTCCCAAATATAACGGTGCAAGTGTTATTGTCATGCTTCTACAAATCGCATGACTAAATGATCATTTATCCAATACATATGTTCATGTGAGATTTCATATCATTTATGCAATGAATATGTTCATGTGATAATGCCAATGAATGTGGATAGGGATGTTACAGATTTTCTAGACCCTATACTATTGGTTCACAAGTTCTATATTGTGGTTGCCCATGTGATATGTGTTTTGCATAAGAATGTGCAGGTGATCAAAATCTATTAGTAGGTTGATCTCTTAATGGTTGGTATAATGCTTCAATGGAATGCAAATCGACTGACTTCCCTCTCCTTGATGAGTCATGGGTACTTCGATGACTGCCCTCTGCTAATGCCCTATAGACATATAAGACTATGTCATATAATAATGCATAACAGTGTAAAAGTCCTACCATGTTCATATGTATGTCCATATGGAACCTGTCCCTGCTCTGATACCAAAAACTGTAACAACCATTTTCACTTACAATTTGTAGCATTCATGTCTAAAAATTCATATGCATAAAGGTTAACTCATCATTCATACACAATCCATCATGTATTTAATGTTCATATATGTTAATTAATGTTCAAGAATAATGAACACAAACTTATTCCTATCTAGGAATATATATATATATATATATATATATATATATATATGACACAAGGAGAGAGAGAGAGAATTGGAATTTAGCCGATGACCTGTACTCCATATGTCTATATGTAAAACTTTATGCTCTAAAGTACCTAAACCTTATACTTTAGTATCTGAAAAACATAATTTCTATTTGATGAGTTGTGACTTAATGAATAAAAGCAATAATCAGATTCTTATATTACAACCAACAATCAAATATCATCATGATACATTATAAGTATAAAAATTGACTATGTAAGTACAAATGTAATACATTGATTTTGTCGTGACCTTATAAGGCAAACACTATTACCAGGAATTCATGTGATTCAAATGACATTTAATTTTATTGGCCAACATATAACAAGTGAATCATTTGATCAATAACATGTTCCAATAGGACATATTGGTCTCTTTTCCAATTGAAGTGTAAGTGTTTAACAAGCCGGTCACAACATCCTTTTAGTTCCATATGCAAGTGTTCATCCACTATGGTATACAAGTAATTATTAAGATTATATAATTCTTACGTGACTTGTATTTACATGTAAAATGTTATAATTCAATCACATATACATGTAATAAAACACAATCATATCATAAAATCATCACACATAATCATTAGAATCCAATTATGGCTTTTACTCACCTTTGATGTAACTAACCATTATAGTAGGTTTGAACCTCTCTCTTGGGCTTCCAAAATGTTTTGATATCCTAAAATTTGATACATACATTATTATAAATAAGTCAAAATGAGTTTACATGCTTGATATGAAACTACACTCATGTTCCATACATGTGGGTCAAGTACTTAAGCTTATTTTTCTTATATGGCAGCCTGACCTTGCTATGTTATAACTGTAATAACTATTGATATATTTATCCAAATGACTTGATTCTTTTTCCACATAAACTAGACACATAATGATACCACATATTCAAAGATCAATTAATATAAGGCCTACAAAAAATATGATGAATTTATGAATTTTACCCTTTTTCAATGTGATCTTGTTTGATTAGGTGTTACAATATTAGCCACATCATCAATTATACAAATCCAATTGCAAAAATGATTTTAAATCAATTATAAAACACATAAAAGAACATTTTTCATGTGTTACATATTGTCCAATTCAGTCTATAAGGTAATCATAATAAATAATCAATCTCAAGGAGAGCAAGTTTCAACATCTTAAGAATTAGTCTTGATAAATGAGCAATATCTCCTCGCCCATAATATACTTGGAAGAACTAATTTACTCGAATCTATATGAGACATAGATCTACAACTTTCAAGTTTGGAACATCACCAAATACCCGTTATATGGCCACTAAATTCTTGGAAAATAGAATTACAAGACTGATGAGGTTTCATCAGGTTCAGGGTCAATCACAGTCAATGAGTCATATCTCTTTCCACATAAGAAATTAAGAAAAATTGTTTTGTAAGAATTTAGTGGGGATGTAACCCTACAAATTTCATATTTTTTACTTTGTCTAAATCAGCACATAAAGTCATCAAAATAAATGAAAATAGCCAAATTGAGAAGATTTTAGTAGGTTATGAACCTGCCCTAATGAAGGAGCCATAGCTCTTCACAAACACTAAATTACGAAAAAAGTTTTACATGACTTTATAAGAGACATAAAACTACAAGTTTTATGTTTTACACTTTCCATAATTCCTCTTCTAGGTTGTGAAATTGTGGATGTAAGATGCTGCTATAGCAACAAAACCAACATAATCAGCTCTTATTTCTCTTAAGCTTCAACATTTATTCATGAGCTCTACCTCAAATTACTCCATATTTCTTACTAATCATCCATGTTTAACATGTTATGAGGGAGGAATTTCATGTACGAAGAAGATAAATTAACATACCACTTTTTCTAAGACTAAAAAAGCTTAGGGCTTTCTTCTAGCTAGCTTAGTTTTCTTCCTCTTCCTCTTCCTCTTCGTCTTCTTCTTCTTCTTCTTCTCCATCCTTAGATCTCTGTTTCATATGCTGCCCCTCACATTTTTCCTTTCTAATATGCTCCTAAAGGATGAAAAATTCAATTTTTATACCTATTCTAATATAAAAAAAATCATGGTGGTTTACTACCATTGATTAGAAGTTTGTTTTTCCTCTTTTAGTCCCTCTTCTTCACTCCTTTATGACCTCCATCCATCTACTAATCCCCACATGTTCCTTATACTTTTAAATAGGCTTTAAAACATCATTATTTATGATATTTTAACATACACACAATAGTGATAATTTGCCATGCAACTATGCAAACATCACATCTTTGTTCAAGTGCCCTAAATGCAATGGTGCAAGTGTCATCATCATGCTTATCAAATTCACATATAAATGATCATTTATCCAATTCATATGTTCATATAGGATTATAAATCATTTTTACAATGAATATGTTCATGTGAGAATGCTAATAAATAAGGATAAGGATGTTGTATGTCTTGTCTTACTAAGATGACTCGATATACTTTGCTTTGGCAAAACCTATATTTAGAAATCTAAGTCTTGAAAATTATTTGAATCATGGTGGAAATTTTACAACTTAATCTCATTGAGGGATTTTTCCAGTTTTAACCTATTATTTATTTAATGTTGCATCATATACATCACATGCATTGCATCATAAACATCCATTCATAATAATACAAAAATAAATGTGTCGCTACATGACCCTTACTCTAAATTGATCTTCATAAGCCAATATGAAGATGAAAAGGTTAGTGGTAGATCTTCATCTCCATGGATTTGCTATCAATGGTCACCGCCTCAAGTCTTGAAGATCACCATCTAGTGCCATGAGAATCTCTATTACAAGTTGTATTTACAAAATAGTAATCTATACTATTCTATTAGTACTAACAGAATAAATGATTACAAAATAAATAAATAAATAAATGACATGCAGATTGTATTTAAAATTACAACCCTTGAAAAATAGAGAAATCAAAAAGCTAATCACATTGGTCTAAAAGGCCATGCCATGCACCATGCATAACACATAAACAAAACATCCACATATGTTAAATATAGGGTAATTAACAATTTATGTGCTAAAACTATTCAAGGTCCGAGGGTCAGTGCCCCTAGTGGGGTCCAAAGGGCAGCACCCTTAGCGAGGTTCAGGGGCAACAAGCCACGGTTCAGAGGTAGTGCCCTTAAATAGTAAATGATTTACCTTATTCTTTTTGTGTGAGTTATTGTCTAAATTATAATATGATTAACTAATATGTTCATAACAAAACTAATAAATCATTGCCTAACATTTTAACAAATTTATGGAATTTGCTAATTTTTTCAAAACAAATTTTTTTGTATTTAACAATTAAACAAACTCTATAATTTTAATAAATCTATTTAAAATAGATTACCAATGATTAACAATTAATCAATTCCCCAAGATTAATAAGACAAAAACATAATACAAAGATCTTGTTAAACTATATTATTGAAATTAATAACAGATCCGAAGAAATGTCAATCACAATATTCAAATCAATGTTGTTAAATTCATTTCATCATATTAAAACCTAAAATACATTAATCTAATTATTGTATTAGTTTCATTTTCATGCAGATTAATCAAATTGCCCATTAACCTAATTTTTTTACATCAAATATTTGAAAATACCTTTCAAACAATCACATCCATGTTCATATATATATATATAACACTTATACACAAAAGAATATCAAATTTAATTTAATGAAATTCATAAGTGGCTTTAATACCACTTTGGGTTTTGTAGAACATGCATAATGGAAAAACAAAAATTTTCTATAAGGAAGCCCATTAAGCATCCATGCGATTCACTTAAATTGAAAAAAAGGATGTGAATCTTACCAATCCATGTAAAAGGTGATAGATATGTTTAAAGGTGGAGAAAGGGTTCACACAGGTAATAGCTTGCCTTAAGCTTGAAGTCGGATTAAGACATCACCAAAAGATGATTGCCCTTTACAAATGTCCACACTAATAGGTTTTCTCCAAAAATATGTTTGATGATATTATATGGTTTTTCTCTCTCAAACTTTTTTATGTTTTCTAAGGAAAAATGTGAATGCTCCTTTTTCGTCCAAAAAAACCCTAAAATATGTGTGTGTGTGTGTATTAACTGTTAAGATATTTTATGTCAGTTGTGTATCTTAAAAGATATAGATAAAAATAATATCTAATACAAGCATTAGCCTAGGACACATAACTAATAATCAATTGGCACCTTTGTAATCTTTTGATTGGACTTTTGA
This sequence comes from Omphalea diandra, assembly GCA_949677035.1. Taxonomy (NCBI): domain Eukaryota; kingdom Viridiplantae; phylum Streptophyta; class Magnoliopsida; order Malpighiales; family Euphorbiaceae; genus Omphalea; species Omphalea diandra. The sequence continues at coordinate 5,097 of CATIWR010044740.1, forward strand.
ATATTACAAACTCTTAGCCCAAATTTCTCCATGGGAGGCATCTTGAGGATTCTAGTGTTTACCTTATGATTTGTGAACACACTTTCATATTTCTTCATATTGTTAACTATTGTAAGAAGCCTATTAGTCATGTTGGTGATTGATTCATTCTCTTTCATGATGACAAGGTCCCCTTTGATCGCATACATCTTTAGTTTGCTAGATTTTATAAAAGTAGTACCTTTATGATAGTTCTCTAGAGCCTTCTATATTGCATGGGTAGTTTTGTAATGTTGGACTCTTCCAATTTCTTCTTTTGACATGAAGCACAAGAAAATAGCCATTACCCTTTTGTTCTTCGTATTTTATTTTCTATATTCTTTAACCCATTCATCCATTGGGAGTAATTCTTCATTACATCCACTACTCTAGTGGGTGGCTTTCATTCTTTAGCAATAATGTCCTATAAATCCACTAAATCACTATCAAGATATATCTCCATTCCATTGCTTCAATGAGTATAGTCAAATCCACTCATTGGCCCTTGCGCACAAAGAACGGGGGTTGAATTAGTGGGAACTTTAAATTTTGGAGGGAAAATAATCAAAACTAATTTAAAGAAAAGTAGTAGGAGAAGAAAGAACATAAACATTTATAATTGTTAAGGTGTTAACAAAGATTAAGTCCACTCTTTAATTATACCAATTGGATATTCCATTAATACTAAATGGTGTTTCATAAGCTTACACCAAACTTTATACTTTGTGTTTTACAACGCTCACATTCAACTGGACAAGTTTTATTCCCAAAGGCTTACACTCAAACCTATACAAGAGTTTTTCTATGGCTCACTCTTAAACTCAATACTAATGGTGTTTAAAGGTACACACCAACGCTTATACAACTCAATTACATAGAGTAAACAAGAGAAATAGAGAGCTGAGAAATGAATTTGTAAGAGTTTGGTATAGTAAATGTTATTCTCTTACATCTAAGTCTATTTGGTAGAGTATTTATAACTTACATCCACTAAAGAACTGTTAAAAATAAAACTATCTCCACATCTTAAAAGTTGGTGGTAAAATCTTACATTTAATACTTGTCAGACAAAAGTTGCAGTCGAGACAAGGAAGTCACAGTCAAGACTTATGTTTCACTCTAGATTTTACTTATTCATAATTAAGATCTTCAATTGTTTCTAATGGCTAGTTACATATGGCACTTTAACATTGGCTCATCTCAAAATGTAGCCATTAGATCCCTCTAAGAGGGGTTAAAGATTATGCACGCTACTTGGGTCATGTTAGCTAACTTAGGCATTACTAGTCACCACAAATCACACTAGAGCTATGGAGATTGGGATTTTGGCAAGTTGCAGTCACTATCTGAGAAACCACTATTGCGATGTTTGGATGTTTAATAAATCATATAATATATGGCTTGGTGTCATTAGATACTTGAAATCCCTCTAAGGCCATTTAAAGGTGGTGGTTGTGGTTCCCATTGTAATTGATACCACGAACTAAACTAGGCATGGAGTGTTTCATTTTCTTTGAACAACGATCACAATTTGTGTGGCATTTTTGAATACTTCTCCATTCAATTTTCAACGAGATTCTAACTTAACTTTTGCATAAAAAAACACTTATATAAGATGTTAGCAACTTTTAATCTTTATTGTCAAGATCAAAAGAGATGTTTGACCATCCTAGTCCAAAACTCAACAATGCAGAACAACTACACTCAGTGCCGACACGATCTCTCCAACCTTCACACAGATTATTATGATCTCATCCTTATAAGGATTATTGACTTTTTGATGCACAGTGGATGGTACTCCTCCTAACAAATGGTATCACGACCTTCCCACTAGTAGTGAAAAGTAATAGGGATATCCAAGACTGTGGATTCCACTATCATCTTAATGATTCCAACTTTCACCATGGTCTTGAATACACTTGAGGATAGCCTTCTACTATCATCATAGACTTGAATGATGTTATCTAATGACTCTAAGTCTTTTTTTTTAACAACCTAAACTTATGCAATAACTTTAGAGAACAAATGTTAATTCCAAACCCATCATCAACCATTACACATGGAGTATGCTTTCCTTACACCTAAACTCTTATGAACAAAGCCAGATTGTGATCCCTTCTTTCTGGTGGTAAATCTTTATAAAAAAAAAGAGGTTATTTTCCCCTTATGGGTGACCAAAGCAATGGCATCCTTTGATGTGGCTTCCTCGAAAATAATCAAGCTCGATAAACCTTCTATCATAACCTTCTTATTCTTTTTAAAAGTGATGAGCAACTCCCACACATTGATCTAAGCTGGCTTCTTCTTCAATTGTCTCACTAAAGGGTTATCTTCCTCCTTCTCCTTTGCCATAAACTTATCACTTTCTTTATCTACACTTGGTTGCGTAAAAGCCTCTTTGTTAAGGTAATATTTCCCACTTAGGGTCATTTGATTCACTTGTTCTTCTCCTTTCTCCTCATCACTCTCTTCTAATAACTTAATCATTTTTTCTCTCTTTCCTTCCTTTGTCTATTCTTCTGAGCTCTCCCATGGATTAGTGATGGAAACCATATCAAAAACCTCTTTTGATACTTCTTTAATGGTAGCCATAATGACTTTCTTAAGGATTCCAAAATCTATCATAAATGTCCCTTAGTTTAGAGGTAGACTATTATAATAATTCGAAAGAGGATTTCATTTATACTTGGTCTTTCAACATTAGGCAGAATGATAATCTTATTATCAATAAGATCTTGAATCTCATGCCTCATCCTGTAACAATCATTAGTGTTTTGCCTAGCTTTTTGATGAAAAACACAATATGCATTAGCATTATACCCCCTTGGTAATGGATTAGGAGGTGGTCTTGGTGCCAGTAGCTTCAACATCTCCTTCCTTTATAACTTTTCAAATGCCTTAGACAAACACATCCCTAAAGCTATGAACTGCCTCAGAGCCCTTATTGTATACACATCAACAATCTTGTTTCCCTTGCCTTGAAATTAGGATGGGGTATTTCTCCTCCTCCCATATTGTCATGTTGGCTCTTGTGCACTAAGAGGGGGTTGAATTGGTGGGAAATTTTGAATTTTAGAGGGACAGGTTTGTTGAGCAAGAAATAGAAAAATAAAAGAAATAAAAGAATAACAGAACACACTAAGTTTTGTAGTGGTTCAAGTATTAACTAACCCTACATCCACTCCTCAATTCTTCTAATTAGGTGTTTCTCTAATCTTCAATGATGTTTTAAAGCTCACACCTAACTTTATAACTTGTGTCTTTACAAAGGCTCACACACAACCTCACTAGTGTTTCACAAAGCTAACACTCAACCTATACAAGAGTTTTCTAAGGCTCACTCTAAAATTTAAACAAGAGTTTTTTATATAAAGGCTTACTGTTAAACCTAAACCGAATGGTGTTTAATGCTAACACCAAATAACAATAAATCAATCACAATAAATTGAATGCTTAAAGATTGAGAAATGAATTTATAAGAGTTTTGTTATAAAATGAATGTTATTCTATTGCATTCTAGTCCATTTAGTGGTGTATTTATAGGCTAGAACCATTAAAAAATGTTACAAATAAATCTATGTCCAAATCTTTAAAGTATGCTAAACAAATCCTGCGTTTATTTCTTGTCAAATGAAATTCACAGTTTAGACATACATTCATGGTCACGGGATTCACATAACCCCATTTGTATCTAACAGCTAGTCCATGTGGTATAAAACCATTGGTTCTTCGAGAAAAATAGCTATTACATCCCTTAAGCAATAGTGAAAGTCGCAGTCTCTATTTTTCCTCTTTGGACATGATGCTCACTGCGAAATCATATGCCCAAATGGAGATGTTGTTTCACCAAATTCACAGTCACTACCATTATTTCGCCACCACAAATTTTGACATTCTAATGATTCTTTAGGACACCTGGCATAATTTGGTTAAAGATTTGATTCCCTACAAGCGAATACAAAAGTCACGATCATGGCTATGGATGCGACGTGCACCGTGGAATCCTTTATCTATAATTTATTCAACTCTTATACTAGATAGTGGTCACTAACTTCTACTTATAACTGCAAATTAGGATGCAAATTTCAATCTTTGAGATTAAGGCTTCCATTCAAATTCCAATGTGATCCTAACTAAATATCTACAAGATCAACAGTTGAAATTGATAGTATAACCTTTCAATCTATATTATCAATAGCAAAAGAGAGTTTTGATTTAGGATTGACATACTTAGTCTAACATTGTCTCTTTGACTTAAACTCTAATTCTTTAACTTCCCACCTCTCTATGGTCCTCAAAATTCCTCACCAACATACCCTTGATCCTGGTACCAATGCCTAGCAAAGCTCTTCTAACAATCATATGAACTTGTTTTCTCTTAGTTGGTTTAATAGTTGTCTTTGAGGTCATCTTCTTCCATCTTCTTATATAGTCATTAAAGCTTTCACCAATTTTCCACTTCAAAGACTCCAAGTCTTATAGAGTAACCTCTAAATTTGAATTACAGGAATAATATTTTTCAAAGGCCTTTAATAGTTCTTTCCAATCTTCTTTAATAGTCTTTGGCTAATTGAAATACCAAGTCTTAGTGGATCCCTCTAATGATAGCTTAAAAAGCTCCAACATGGTGTCCATTTGTACTATAAATGCCTTCATGACAAAAACATATGAATGAATAAGATTTTTGGCATTTTGAATTCCTATAAACTTTGTGATTTCAAGCATATGAAGGTTAACTAAAAGTTTTTTGGGTCTACAGGTGAGCAATTCCTCAACATTAGTTCATTTCTCTAAGCCTTTAACTTCTAAAGCCCTTTAGATCTTTTCTAGCTGCTTAGCAAAGTCATCAAATTAAGTATTCTCCTTCTCACTTTCCACGGGCTTATCAAGAGCAATAGTAGTAATCCTCACTTTATTGGCCATCTTGCTATTGTGATACTCTTTCATCCTAAACAAATCATCATTGATCACCACAAGCTAGTGTGTCTCTATAAGTGCTTTCCTCTTATCAGTCTTACCAACAAATACATTTCCCTTCTTCAGAATCTAATTGTCACATATATTCACCTCCTTGACAATCCTCTCTACCATTTTGCTATTAAAATCAACCATCATCTTCTCCCAAATTTCTAGTTGTATGATAGGTTCCATGAGTGGTTCAATTATTTAAATCGAGCTCAACATCTTATTTTTCTTAATAAGTTGGTTGGCCCTTTTTTTCTATGAGAGTTTGGATGGAGCTATAATGGCTGCAAGATAAGAGCTATCAGTATGATGCAAGTACAAATATTGAATGCATATATGCATGATATGCATATGTTATTAACAAAAGCTCCTTCCAACCTTATTCTTCCCATACATAAAGTCTGGAGGCTCTTTCCTAAGTGGGGTCTCACTCTTCCACCAAAGAGAAGTAGAGAATGTGCATAATCGTCTCAGACTAAGAAATGGTCAAAGTCTGAAAATAATGTATACACAAAGGAATACAAGGGTATAACAAGAGAGAAATCTTTGCATTACTTAAAGAAAAGATGTGTGAGAAAATAAAGAACCCTATAATTATTTTACATTAGAAATGAGAGCCCTATGCAGAGTACGTAAGGGATACACAAATATTCACATGAGGGAATAGTTACATCAAGGGGAGTATGGTAACATTGTATTTATAGGGAGGATGTTTAATTGTGTTCTTTAAGGACTTCAACCTTACTTCTTAGAAGAAATGCAAATAAGAGGGTGTCTTATTCTAAGGCGCTTTCGGCGCCTACATGTACTAAGATGTTTGATTTAGTTGTTATAGTGGATGACTCCTATAAACTTAGGGGACAGTTGTTGCAACCGCTCATTTGATATGCTTAAAAGTACTTGGCTTATGAATGATGAATCCTATTGGCCTAGGGCGCTAATAAGGTAGGGTTTTGGTGTTTAATTAAAAATTAAAAGGGAAAGTTAATGAGTTTAGGAAGTGAATAAAAAGATGAGAAAAATCAACATAAAGGTTTATAGTGGTTCAACTGTTAATGAACCCTACGTCCACTCCCCAATTCTATACAATTAGGTATTTAACTCAACTAAACTGGTGTTTCCAAGCTCACACCAAACTTGTACACCTTGTGTTTATGGCTCACATAAAAACCCTTACAACTTATGTTTTTTAGGCTCACATAAAAACCCTTACAACTTGTGTTTTCTAGGCTCACACAAAAAAACCTCTTATAAGTGTTTTTAGGTTCACACTTTAACCTCTTACAAGAGTTAGGGTAACTCTCAACCTACTTATAATGGTGTTTATTGCTAACACCAAACAATCAATAACATATTAAAAAATGGTAAAACAATGAGTAGCAAATTGATAAGAGTTTGGTTACAATCAATTGAATTCTCTTGCATTTACATCTGTTTGGTGGAGTATTTATAGCCCACATCCACCAAAGAGATGTTACTCTAAAAATATCCTTAAATCTTTAAGTTATATTAGGCAAATTTTGCATTAAATGCTTGTCAAACAAAATTCACAGTCGCTACTAGTAGTTCGCAATTGTGAATTTTTAATTTGCATTGTGAAGCCAAAAATTGCGGTAGAGAACCCCATTATGTGACTAACGGCTAGTCCACGAGTTCTTCATCCATTGGTTGTCTAAGAACAATAGTCGTTGTGTTCTACTTGCTACTTAAAAGTCACAGTCGCAATTTGTCTTTCCATTAGACACAATTAAGACTGTGAATTACTCTGTTTGGTAAGGAATTTTCAACTTCCTGATTTGTGGTCAAGATAAAATATTTGCCCCTATGATTTTTTATTTCCAACGGTTCCCTTAGACACTTGGCATGTTGTGGTTGTGGCTGTGGCTTTGGTTCCCTCATTTGTCATTATTAAATTTGTAGTTGCAACCTCAGATGCGAATGTTATCGTGAATTCTGCTGTGACTCAACCTTATTTCGTTTGGTTAAGTCGCGACTGTGAATTAGCCCGTGAATTCCTCTAGCCCAGCTCAATCCATCCTTATAGCTGATTTGCGGTCGCGATTTAAAGGATATAGGCCGCAAATTTGGATGACCTTTACTAGGCTGGAGATTTTGATTTCCATCCAACTTCCAATTAAAAAACTATCTTATAAATTGCAAAAAAACACTTAATGAAAACATTAGAACTGATCAATCTCTGTTGTCAAGATCAAAAGAGGTTCATGAATTAGGTTTAACCAATCTAGTCTAACAATCTCCCTTTTTTTTTATTTTGACAACTTAGATTGATCTCAAAGAAAATCAAATGCATGATTTGTGAAGTTAGGATAGTCAATTATGACATGATCAATGAATACTTAAAGAAATTCTAGTTAATGATCAAAGAAAAATTCTAAGTACTATAAGTTTGAAAAAAAATGCTCCCTCACAACTTATGCTTTTCTGCATTACTTGTTTTCTCTCCATACTTTACTCCCCCCTTTGGCAAGATAAAAAAGAGGGCAAATATGGAAGAGTAGATGAAATGCATAAAGGTGGGAGAAAGTGATCATAAGGAGCAAATAATAATAACTTACATAATCATAAGAAGTGCAATCACATAACATATGAGACAAAAAATTACAAATCAAACACTTTTATTTAATTATAAACTATGGGATCAATAGTGTTTACATCAAGAAATTTAAAAACACAACAGAGAAAGAAAAATAGAAATCCTAAAGATAATCTAAAAGATAGGAGAACTGTCATCATCTCTAGAATCATCTTGTTCTTCATTATCTCCTCCTCCCTCAGCTTCATCACACTTAATCTTTTGATCGTCCTCCTCTTTGGTATGTCTTCCCAATCCACAAAGTCTGGAAGATGGCAGGGAAGAGCACTGACTTTCTCTTGTAAATCCACCAAGTCACTGTGTAGGTGGGAAAGAAGGAGAAATCTTCTCTTGAGCATCGTCATCACCTTGTCCAATTTTTTATTGATAGTGGGAAGAGAGATTTTGGACTTAAGTTTTAGTTAAGGACGTGGGACTAGTTGTTCTCCTTCTTCAATGACAAGCCTTTTTCTTTTGGAGGCTTGGGATGTTTCCAACCTTTTTGCTCCAAAATCACCTAGAGTATAAGCATAAGAATCAGGGTGAATAGCTTTGGCATTGATAAGGTAAGTGAGGCCTAAAAAGTTTTGAGAGGGAAGAAGCTTCTTAGTAAGGAATTTTTTATTTTTCTCCTTAAAACCACCAACATATCTATAAATGGCAGTAACATGAGAAGGGAGAAGAAACTGACTCTTGGGTTTGGTACTCAAGTGAATCAGTTGATCCATAAAATATCGGCCAATTTGTATAGGCTTATTTTTAATAAGGTAAAAAAGGAAAGCAAGATCCTTTTAGGACACTTTCATTACCATCCCCTCTTACGTTAATAGAGAATGTGATGATAAGATGAAGTAGCCAAAAAGGTAGGGTTCAGATATATTTGGCTACGAAAATTTTGAGGTCATGTTTGATCTTGATGGAAATCTCAGACCAAAACTCAGAATAGATAACATCAAGAGCAAAAATAATGAATGAAATGTCATCTCCGAATTGAAGGTTGAAAAGATTGGATAATTGTTCAAAAGTGATGAAAAAAGGGTCTTCAAAAAGTATAAAATACTAATTCGTATTGGCCAGCATGAGATTCAGCTCTTGGACTTAGAGTCACGGTACACATAAACTCTTGCATGATTTCTTCATATCCAAGCTCATCACAAAATATGAATTCGTTCCACCTTAGGTTAGAAAGAAATGCATGGATTTCATCTTTGATTCTCATCAACTCAAGGAGAAAGGTAAAAGGAATTTTGTTCAGAAGGATGATTTTGGAGTCGTTTGCCTTGTAATGATCCTTCTCTTCTTTCATAATCCCTTTAATTTGGTGTAGAGCTGGAGGTCCAGAAGGTTGTGCTACTACCTTTCCCTTCTCTGCTCTTAAAGCTTTCTTGGGGACCATTTATGAGTTGAAGGAAGATTTGAAGATTTAAGAGTAAGAAAGAGGATGGATTGAGATATCTTAGCAAGAGTGATGAAAACCACTATTTTAGAGGGTTTATATAGGCTAAAAAGGGTCTGAAAATGACTAAAAATGATAAAAAAAAAATGAATTAAATGAAAGAGTACAATAATTGGCAATCAAATCACTTAAATGTATGGCAGTTACCCAAATTCACAACCGCGATCTAAAAGTCGCAAGAGCTAATTCTGAAAAATATGAGTAACGGATAAAAATCCTTATGAAATGGCGCATTTAACGGTAAAAAGTTTTGAAATTTGAATAAATTCACGATGGGGATTGAAAGTTGCAACCACAAATTGATGGTTGTCAGTAGAAAGATGAGTACCTATAATTCATGACGGTGGATCATGGAATAACGACCGCAAATTACAAGGCAAAAGGATAATTATGAAATTCAAAGACTTGACATCTAAAACTGTGATCCACTTTGATATTTTGATGTTTAATTCATGCAAGTTGGCATTGAAAAGCACAATTACACATGACATTAAGATATCTAAAGGAAATAAACATTACATGCATCACACAAGGCAATCATTCAATCATGGAATAATGCAACATGTAGAATGATCTAATTTTTCACTTTAGAGAGCTTCCATCAAGCATTCTCAATTCTCCCTTAATAAAGTTCATCCTTTCTTCATTGAGAGTTTTAGTGATGATGTCTGTAAGTTGATGATTCGTATCTGTAAACTCTAACACAAAATCACCATTTTAGGCATGATCTCTAAGAAAGTGATGTCTAATTTCTATATGTTTTCTCCTACAAAGTTGGATGGGATTTTTTGAAAGGTTAATTACACTTGTGTTGTCACATTTGATGGGAATGTGATAAACAACTTTGCCATAATCCTTTAATTGTTATTTCATCTAAAGGACTTGGGTGCAATAACAACATGCAGCTACATACTCAACTTCGGCAGTAGATAAGACAACGAAAACTTGCTTCTTGCTAAACCAATACACTAAACATTCTCCTATAAATTGACAAGTTCCAGAAGTGCTCTTTTTATCTAAAAGACTACCAGCATAATTCGTATATGAGTAACCTATAAGACTAAATGAAGAATCTTTAGGATACCATAACCCTAAGTGGAATGTGCCATGCTAATATTTTAAAATTCTTTTGACAACATTCAAATGTGATTCTTTGGGATAATATTGAAATCTAGCACACATGCATACATTAAATATTATATCTAGTATAAAAGTGGTAAGATAAAGTAAAGAACCGATCATAATTCGATACCTATTCTCATCAATCGACTTGCCATATTCATCTTTGTCCAATTTGATGGTAGCACTTATTGGTGTTTTTGCTACTTTACGTTTCATGGATACATGCCAAATTTCTTGAGAATATCCTTTGTGTATTTGGCTTGGTTGATGAAGATCCCTTCTTTGGTTTGTTTGATTTGTAGACTAAGGAAAAACTTGAGCTCTCCCATCATGCTCATCTCAAAGTCCCTAGTCATGCATTTAGTAAACTCCTCACATAAAGATTCAATAGTAGAACCAAAAATGATATCATCAACATAAATTTATACTATTAGCGTATCATGATTATGCCTTTTTATAAATAATGTTATATCAACCTTCCCCTTTTTAAAATCATTTTTCAAAAGAAAAGAACTAAGCTTTCATGCCAAGTTGTTGGAGCTTATTTCAAACCATATAAGGCTCTATTCAATTTAAAAACATAATTTAGAAAATTATGAGATTTAAACCCAGGAGGTTGTTCAACATACATCCTCCTCAATGACACCATTTAGAAAAGCACTCTTGACATCCATTTGAAAAAGTTTAAAATTTATATGACATGCATAAGCTAAAAAAATCCTAATGGCCTCTAACCTTACTACGAGGGCATATGTTTCATCATAGTCTATGCCTTCCTCTTGATTGCAACCTCTTGCAACCAATCTAGCCTTATTCCTAGTGATGAACCCTTGCTCATAAAACTTATTCCTAAACACCCATTTGTAACCTATAATTGGGTGTTCCTTAGGCATAGGAATAAGTTCTCACACATTGTTTCTATCAAATTGGTTGAGTTCCTCTTGCATAGCAATCTTCCAACTCTCATCATCAAGTGCCTCATCAATAGATTTCAGCTCAAATTGAGAAATAAAGGTAAGATTATTATCTAAAAGGTTAAGTTGAGATCTAGTACTTACACCCTTTGAAGTATCACCAATGATTTAATCTTTGGGGTGATGCTTGGAGAATCTTCAATCCTTAGGTAGATCTTGACTTGGCAATTCTTCTTATTAATGTTGTTGTTTTTTTCTTCTCTTGATGACTTGTCCTCATTATTATCATTGTCTTCCTCTCTCATAGTGTGCTCTAATTTCAATTTCTCAAAGTAACCTACAAGATTATCAACAAAAGACCTTTTCCCATGATCAAGCTTACTAGATTCATCAAATATAACATACATAGACTCTTCAACAACCATTGAACTCTTATTAAAGACCCTATAGGCCTTGCTAGTAGAGGAATAACCTAAAATATGTCCTCATTAGTTTTTGAGTCAAATTTTCCAAGATTATCCTTAGTATTCAATATATAGCACTTGCATCCAAATACTCTTAGGTATGATATCTTAGGCTTTCTGCCATTCTATAGCTCATAAGAAGTTTTATTGATAATGGGTCTTTCAAAACTTGATTTGCAATATAACATGAAGTATTGATAGTGTCAGCCTAAAAGTAATTTGGCAAAAAATACTCATTGAGCATAGTTCTAGCCATCTCTACTAGTGTTCTATTTTTTCTCTTTATAACATCATTTTATTGTAGTGTTATAGGGATTGAAAAGTTATGATAAATCCCATTATATTGGCAATAAGATTCAAAATACTCATTTTGAAATTCTTTTCCATGGTTACTTCTTATTGAAGAAATGAAGTAACCCTTTTCATTTTGAATTCTTTTTGCAAAACTTTTAAAAGCATCAAAAGTATCATACTTATGAGCTAGAAAGGACACCCAAGTAAACCTAGAGTAATCAACCACTAGAATTGGTGCATATTGTTTTCCACCTAAACTAGCACTCCTAGTAGGTCATATCAAGTCTATATGAATTAATTAAAGAGGTATAAAACTACTTACAATATTCCATGCACTAAAGGAAGATTGATGTTGCTTCCCCATTTGGCAAGGACCATAAGTATTGTCTCTAAAGAACTTTAGCTTAGGAAGACCTTCCACTAGCTTTCTTTTTGATAAGCTTTGTAAGAGCTCCATACTAGCATGACCAAGTCTTTTATGCCATAGCTAAGCTTCATTACTAAGAGACACAAGACACTTAAAAGATTGGTTAGCCAAATTGTCTAAGTCAATTAGATAGGTATTACCTTTCCTTTCATCCTTGAAAACTACCCTTTTTTTTCCACCAAAGTGGTAAATCAGCATTCTTTAGGGTCAAAGGTGACTTTATTACCTTTGTCATATAATTGACTTACATAAAGTAAATTATATTACAAGCCATCAACATGTAAAACATCATTAATCAAAGAGCAACCATTCTTACTAATGGTCCCAATGCTAATTACCTTACCCTTGGCATTGTTACCAAATGTGACATTGCCACCTTCCTTTTCCTTTAAGGCAAGGAATAGCTTTCTATTGCCCGTCATGTTCTTTGAGCATCTACTATCCATATGCCAATTAATTGCATAATTGATGGTTGTCAAACACCCTTACACAACATAAATAAATCACCTTTATTTTGGTTCCCAAGCATACTTAGGTCCTAAGGGCTTAGGTTTTGAAGGATCCTCTAATTTGAGTTAAGAGTTTGCCTATCAACACATCAGTTGGAGCCTTTCTAATCTCTGACTCTTGGATGTTGCACACTCTAGCACCAAACTTATATAAAGATAGAGTTTTAAGAATTTTTGTGTTTACCTCATAGTTAGTGAGAGTCCTTCTGAATTTCTTCATATAGATGATGATGGATAGGAGTATATTCATCATTTCGGTGATGCTTTCATGGTCTTTCATCATGAATAGCTCCCATTCTGTCACATACATCTCCAAACAGCTTGATTTAACTAGTGTTGTACCTTCATGGTAGTTCTCAAGAGTCTTTCAAATGACATGTGCTATTTGGCAATGTTGCACTCTTCTAATATCTTCTCTAGAGAGAGAGCTTAGAAGAATGATCATTGTCCTCTTATTTTTGCCATTTGATCTCGGATGAGCTTTAACCCATTCTTCCCTTACAGTGAGTTCTTTAATTCCATCCACTACTTTATTGGGTGGCTTCCATTCTTCGACAACCACCTTTCAAAGGTCCACCACATCTGTATCATAGTAAATTTCCATCCTATACTTCCAATGAGTATAGTCGGATCCATCAAAATGGGGTTTAAGGTGTAAGTGGATTCCCTCTTGTGCCATGAACTTTGCTCACCCAATTAAGGCTAGAATGTGAGGCTTGGCTCTGATACCACTTATTGGCCTTACGCACCAAGAAGTGGGGTTGAATTGGTGTATTAAAAAAATTAGAAGGGATATAGAGAAGTAGAAAATGAGGCACACAATTTATAATGGTTCGGGTATAATGGACCCTACGTCCACCCCCTAATTCTCTTCAATTGGGTGTTCCACTAACTTAGAATGGTGTTTCTAAGCTTACACCTAACTTCTACACTTATGTTTTCAAGGCTTACACAACAACCTTTACACTTTGTGTTTTCAAGGGTCACACAATAACCTTTATACTATGTGTTTTTAAGGCTCACATAACAACCTCTCTTAAGTGTTTTCACAGACTCACACTACAACCTTTACACTTGGTGTTTAATGCTCACACTCAACAATTACAATCTTATAAAGAAGAAAAGAAAAATGAGTAGCAAAAGATTGAGAGCTTTAACACAAGTAATGAATTCTCTATCTTGCTTATTTATCATTGTTTGGTGGAGTATTTATACCTTATACCCACTAAAGAGATGTTAGTCTTTAAAGCTCAACAAATCTTCAAGACATGCTAGACAGATTCTGCATTAATTGCATGTCAAGCAGGAGTAGCGGTCGTTATAGCTTATTCGCGATCGTGAAATCTAAATTTCCATACTAGAGCCAAAAATTACAGTGTAAAAACCTATTTGTGTCTAACAGCTAGTCCATGTGGCAACTCCTTATTAGTCCATTAGGAAAATATAGTCGTTGTAGTCTAACTACTCATAAAAGTCACGATCGCGTTTCTTCATTGTGTAGGGCAAGACTCAAGACTCAAAATTTTCTGTTTAAAGGATAGTCTTCTTTTTCTTGAATTGTGGTTGCTGCCCAAAATGTCACCCTCGTGAATGTTGTTCTCCAATGGATACCTGGGTCACTTGGCATGCTATGATGGTGGAGTGGCTTCCCTCTTTAATCACTTTGAAAGTCACAGTCGCGAATAAGGCATGACACACACCGTGAATTCGTATGTGACTTTGGCACTCCCATCTTTGGATGAGTCGTGGTAGCAAAGATACCTGCAAATCCCTCTAGTCAAGTTTCCACCCTTTATTTGAATTGGGTCACGATCGCGAATTACAGACCACTGACAGTAAATATGGATGAACTTTGCCTTCTTGAAGATTATGCAATCATTCCAACTTTCAATGGAAAAACTAACTTAATTTCTGCAAAACAACACTCAATTGAAACATTAGACATGATCTATCTACTTTGTCAAGATCAAAAGAGATCCAAGACTTAAGATTAACCATCCTAGTCTAACAATCTCCACCTTTTTTATTTTGACAACCTAGATTGATCCTAAGGGAAAATAATGTAGGAATATGAAGTTGGAGTGTAATATGATTCAATGGATACTTAAGGTGAAATGCCTAAGTATGTCATTCAATCATTCAAAGTGAAATTTCTAAAAATCTTAAGTATGATAGGATGATGCTCCCCCTCAACTTATGCTATTATTTGCAAGTTTTTTTTTTCTCCCTCTTAGACTTAGATTCTTTCTATCTCTCCCCCTTTGGCAAGATCAAAAAGAGGGTTCATGAGGGAAAAGAATACATGCATAAGTAGTTAAGTAATCATAGGGAGCAAATGCATAAACAAATGAAGTAAAGCAAGCACATAACATAAAATTTCAGTAAAGAAACAACTTTTTATATATTTATAAACTTGGAAACAAGTTGTATGGGATCAAATTTTTGTAAAAAAAGAAAAGAAAATACAAAAAAGATCCTAAACTAGAAAGTATGAGAATCATCTTCAAAAAATTCTTCATCTTCACCTTGGTCTTCACATTTAGCCTCATCTCCATCCTCAACATCATCATTGCCTTCTTCTTCATGAGTATTATCAAACTCGATGAAGTCAATAAGATGGTAAGGGAGGACTCCCAACTTCTCTTGCACATCAATCATATCAGTATAAAGATGAGAGAGGAACATAAATCTCCTTTTCATTATCCTCATCAACTTATCAAGCTCTTTATTGATGGTTGTAAGGGAGAGTTTTGCCTTAAGCTTTGGTTGAGGAGGGATGGATGGAGCTCCATCTTCAATAACTAGTCTCTTCCTTTTGGAAGCTTGTGAAAGTCTCCATTTTCTTTGCTCCAATGGCACCTAGGGTATACGCATAGGTGTTTGGATGAATAGTCTTTGCATTTATAAGGTAGGTGAGATTAAGGAAGTTTTATGAAGGGAGAAGTTTCTTGGTGAGGAATTTCTCATTTTCCTCATCAAGTGCTCCTACAAAGAGGTAAATGGCTGTGATATGTGAAGGTAAAAGAAATTGGGTCTTGGGTTTGGTACTCATGTGGATCAATTGATCAACAAGATACCGGCTAGTTTGAATCGACTTATTTTTAACAAGGCAGAAAAGAAATACCAAGTCTTTTTGTGATACTTTCTCATTACCACCACCTCTAGCATTTATAAAAAAAGGTGATGATACGATGGAGTGTCCAAAGTGGTAGGGTTTTAATGTGTTTGGCTAGGGAGGATCTTGGGTCGTGTTTGGTTTCAATTAAAATTTCTAACCAAAATTTAGAGTAGATGACATCAAGTGCGGAGATTAAGACAAAATGTTTTCTCCGAATTGAAGATTGAAAAGAGAATAAAGTTGGTCAAAAGTAATGTAAAAAGGGTTGCCAAAGGCCCGAAACCCTAACCCATATTGCCCTACTCTTGAATCGACTTTGCAACTGAATTAGATCGTGCACATGAATTCCCACATAGTTTCTTCATAACCAGGTTCATCCCAAAAGATGAACTCATTCCAGCCTAAATTGGAGAGGAAAGCACAAATCTTTGTGTTAATACCTAAGGTTTCCAGCATAAAGGTAGAAGGAGTCTTGTTGGGGAGGATGATTTTATAAGAATTGGCCTTGTACCTTTCTTTCTCCTCCTTGGTAATACCTTTCATAAGGTGGAGTGCAGGTGGTGCAGATGGTTGAGCCACTGCCTTGCCCTTGTCTACTCTGAAAATCTTCTTTGGAGCCATTTCAAAAGATGAAGAGGATTTGAAGATTTTAGAGAGTTTATAGAGAGAGAGAAATTGATGTAGGAAGTGAAGTGAGGATGATACTATTAAATAGGTTATATATAGTCATTTGAAGTCTCTGTAAATGATTAGAAACGACTAGAAATGAATTGATGAAGAAATAGAAATGGTTGGCAGTCAAATCACTTAACTGTCTAGGAGTTTACCCTAATTCGTGTTCGCGAATCCATGAGTCACAATCGCAAATTCTAAAAAATATGAGTAACGGATAAATTTTCCTCGGGAATACGTGCATCAATGGTTAAAAATTTAAATTCTTGGCCAAAATTCATGGTGAAGATTAATTCTCGCAACTGCAATTTGATGTTTGACAGACGGATGACTAGGACATGTAATTTGTGATCGTGAAGATAAGATAGGGACCGCAAATTATTAGTCAGCAAAGATAAGAATGAAAAAATAGGTTTTGAAAGAATCAAAATTGTGATCCACATGGAAAATGCCACACAAAAAACAGAAGACATATAATTAACAAACAACACACATAGCAATCGTACATAAGATCAAAATTTTCACTTTAGAGAGCTTCCATCAAGCATTCCCAAGTCTTTCTTAATGAAGTTTATTCTTTTTTTATTGAGAGTTTAGTGAAAATATCCGCAAGCTGATGATTTGTGTCAATAAACTCTAACACAACAACAACCTTTTAGACATGATGTCTAAGAAAATGATGTCTAATATCTATGTGTTTGCTCCTAGAGTGTTGGATGGGATTCTTAGAAAGATTAATAGCACTAGCGTTATCACATTTAATAGGAATATGATAAATCCCTTTGTCGAAATCCTTTAATTATTGTTTCATCTAAAGAACTTGGGTGCAACAACAACCCGCAGCAACATACATGGCTTTTACTATGGATAAGGCAATTGACACTTGTTTTTTTCTAAACCAATATACTAGACATTCTTTTATAAATTGACAAGTACCGAAAGTACTTTTTCTATCTAATAAGCTACCCTCATCATCTGCATTCGAATATCCTATAATACTAAAGGATGAATCCCTAGGATACCATAACCCTAAGTGAATTGTGCCATGCAAATACTTAAAGATTCTTTTAACAACATTTAAGTGTAACTCTCTAGGAGAGGATTAGAACCTAGCATACATACAAACACTAAACATGATATCTGGCCTAGAAGCAGTAAGATAAAGTAGAGATTCAATCATACCTTGATATCTCTTTTCATTAATCGTCTTACCTCATTCATCTTTGTCTAGCTTAATGGTACCACTCATGGGGGTCTTGGCTACTTTGCAACCATCCATGCCAAACTTTTTAAGTATTTCCCTTGTGTACTTGGCTTAGTTGATGAAGATCCCTTCTTTGGTTTGCTTGATTTGTAGATCGAGAAAGAATTTGAGCTCTCCCATCATGCTCATTTTGAATTCCCCAGTCATACACTTAGCAAAATCCTCACAAAGAGACTAATTAGTAGCACCAAAAATGATATCATCAATATAGATTTGAACAATTAGTGTATCATGCTTATGCTTTTTAACAAATAGTGTGGTGTCCACCTTTCCTTTTTCAAAATCATATTTCAAAAGAAATGAACTAAGCATTTCATACCAAGCTCTTGAAGCTTGTTTCAATCCATATAAGACTTTGTTCAATTTAAAAACATGGTTCGAAAAACAATGTGACTCAAAACTAGGAGGTTGTTCAACATAAACTTCCTCCTCAATGATTTCATTCAAAAATGCACTTTTAACATCCATTTGAAAAAGCTTAAAATTCATGTGGCATGCATAAGCTAAGAGTATCCTAATCTCTAATCTTGCAATAGGGGCAAAAGTCTCATCATAATCTATACCATCCTCTTAGTTGTATTCCTTAGCAACCAATCTAGCATTATTTCTAGTGACAAGACTTTGCTCATCTAACTTGTTCCTAAACACCCGTTTGCAACCTATAATGGAGTGTTCTCTAAGCCTAAGGACAAGTTCCCATACCTTATTTCTCTTAAATTGGTTGAGTTCCTCTTGCATATAAAGCACTTAACTCTCATAATCAAGAGCCTTATCAATTAATTTTGGCTCAAGTTGAGAAACAAATGCAAGATTATTATTTAAAGGATTAAAAAATGCAAGATTATTATCTAAAGGATTAAGTTGAGATCTAGTACTTACACCCTTAGAGGTATCACTAATGATCAAGTCCTTAGGGTGATACTTGGAAAATCTTTAATCTTTGGGTAGATCTTGTCTTAGCTCATCTATTTGTTGATGTTATGGCTCTTCATCTTCCTTTAATGATTCACCTTCTTCCTTGCTTTTGTCCTCTCTTCTTGTGGTGTCTTCTAATTCCAGTTTTTTAAACTCACCTACAAGATCATCAACAAAAACACATTTCCCAAGATCAAGTTTACTAGATTCATCAAAGACAACATTCATAGACTCTTCAACTACCATTGAACTTTTGTTAAAGACTCTATATGCCTTGCTAGAGGTGGAATAGCCTAAGAATATTCCTTCATTGGTTTTAGAGACAAATTTCCCAAGATTATCCCTGTTATTTAAAATATAGCACTTACATTCAAATACTCTTAGATATAAAATCTTAGGTTTTCTACCATTCTATAGCTCATAAGAAGTTTTATTAAGAATGTCTTTTAAAAACTCTATTTGCAATGTAGCACAAAGTATTAATGGCTTCGGCCTAAAAGTAATTTGGTAAAGAATACTCATTGAGCATGGTCCTGGTCATTTCTACTAGTGTTCTATTTTTTCTCTCTACAACACCATTTTGTTGTAGTATCTTAGAAGTTGAAAAATTATCAAAAACTCCATTCTCTAAACAATAAGTTTCAAAAGACTCATTTTGAAATTCCTTTCCATGGTCACTTCTAATAGAAGAAATGAAGTAGCCTTTTCATTTTGAACTCTTTTTGCAAAACTCTTGAAAGCTTCAAAGGTATCACTCTTATGAGCTAAGAAGGATACCCAAGTAAACCTAGAGCAGTTATTGACTAGGACTAGTGCAAAATGCTTTCCACCTAAGCTAGCACTCCTAGTAGGTCCTATCAAGTCCATGTGAACTAGTTGAAGAGGTCTAGAATAACTTACAACATTTTTTGCTTTGTGGGAGGCTTGATGTTGCTTCCCTATTTAGCAAGGACCACATGTCTTGTCTTTAGTGAAATTCAGCTTGGGCAGGCTTTCTACCAACTTTCCTTTAGATAGGCTTTGAAGAAGATCCATGCTTGCATGCCCAAGCCTTCTATGCCATAACCAAGCTTCATTGCTCAAAGATGAATGACACTTAAAAGATTGGTTAGCCAAATTGTCTAAGTCAATTAAGTAGGTATTGTCTTTCCTTTCACCTTTGAAAATAACCTCATCATCTACTAAAGTGGTGACTCGATATTCCCTAGGATCAAAGGTGACTTTGTTAGCTTTGTCACATAATTGACTTACACTCAACAAATTATGTTGTAAGCCACTAACTAATAAGACATTGTCAATTAATGAACAACCATTCTTACCAATGGTTCCAATGCCAATTACCTTACCCTTGGCATTGTTACCAAATGTGACATCTCCACCTTCTTTTTCCTTTAATGTCGTGAATAGCTTTCTATTTCTAGTTATATGCTTGGAACATCCACTATCCACATGTCAATTGCTTGATTTGGTGGTTGCCACACTCCCCTACACAATAAAAGTGAGTTACCTTTTCTTAGGTACCTAAGCATACTTGTGAGTTTTTCTCCTATGCATAAATTTTGTATGAGTAGGAGGCCTTCTCATACCTTGATTATGAGCGCATGTGCATGTGTGATGAGAAGTAGTAGAGAATTATTTATGAGAGTAACATGTTGTTTGTTATACATGTAGACATGGTTAGCTTTTTGAGTCTTGGCTCTTGAGCTTGGGAGAGCCTTCTCTTTGCCCTTAGGATTAGGAGGCTTAGTGCTAGGATCACTTTTCTTCCCAATTACCTCAACTCTTGAGGTTTGAGGTTCTGAAGATCTAACAAATGTGGTTTGGGATGATGAGAAGGCTCCATTAAAGCCTAGGCCATGTCTAATTAATGATGGTCTTTATGAGACAATCAATGTGTCTAAGGCTTCCTTTCCTTTATTGAATTTAGAGTTTGAGCTTCTAAGCTCAATGACTTCTCCCTTTAGAGAGTCATTCTCTTTTCTTAATAAAGCCAATATAGAAAATGATGTAGAAAGATTTTCCATATATTTTTTGAGCTCATCATTTGATGCTCTTAATATGCTTATAATATCATTTAGGGATTTATAATCATCCTCTAATTTTTGACATTTTCTTTTGTAAGACTTCATTTGTGACTTGTATTTGTCACATCTCATAGCTTCTAGGAGCTCTTTATCTATCTCATCAAATTCGTCAAAATCAAAATGAGAATGGGAAGAAGTACTTACCTCATTTGTAGAATCTTCTTATGCCATGAAACAATATTGGCAACTTCTCCTTCTTCCTCATCTTCACTTGAGTTGTCATCCTAAGTGGTTGAAAAGCTCTTCTTCTTCTCTTTGTCTCATCTCTTTTTCTTCTTTAATTTGGGACAATCGTACTTGATGTGGCCTTACTTGCCACATTTATAGCAAGTGACATCATTGGATCTCTCTCTTGGACTAGGAGCTGTCTTCTTGAAGCTTTTCCTTTTTTTTTCTTTTTCTAATAAACTCCTTTGTCCTTTTTGAGAGCATTGTTAACTCCTCTTCTTCTTTGTCACTTTCTTCATCACTTGAGATAATTTCTACCTCCTTCTCCTTTATTGAGGATTTGATTGCTAATGTTCTTCTTTCTTTTTCAGGTTTATCTCATTGGCCTCTTAACTTCTTCATTTACTCATCTTTTTATAAGGCCAACTCATAAGGTAAGAGTTTGCCTATCAACACATTTTTTGGAACCTTTCTAATCTTCAGATTGGACTTTTGGATACTGTACACTATAGCACCAAATTTATCTAAAGGTAGAGTTCTAAGAATTTTTGTGTTTACCTTATAGTTGGTGAGAGTCCTTCCGAATTTCTTCATGTTGATGATAATGGATAGGAGTCTATTCATCATTTCGGTGATGCTTTCATAGTCCTTCATCATGAATAGCTCTCATTCTATCACGTACATCTCCAAATGGCTTGATTTAACTAGTGTTGTGCCTTCATGGTAGTTCTCAAGAGTCTTCCAAATGGCATGTGTTGTTTCACAATGTTGCACTCTCCTAATCTCTTCTCTAGAGAGAGAGCTTAGAAGAATAGCCATTGCCCTCTTATTTTTGCCATTTGATATCCGGTGAGCTTTAACCCATTCTTCCCTTGTAATGAGTTCTTTAATTCCATCCACTATATTAGTTGGTGGTTTCCACTCCTTGATAACCACCTCCTAAAGGTCTACCACATATGTATCATGGTAAATTTTCATCATATACTTCCATTGAGTATAATCGAATCCATTAAAATGGGGTTTGAGGTGTGAGTGGATTCTCTGTTGTGCCATAAACTTGGCTCACCCAATTAAGGCTAGAATGTGAGACTTGGCTCTGATACCATTTGTTGGCCCTAGGCACCAAGAAGTGGGGTTAAATTGGTATATGAAAAAAAATTAGAAGTAAGGGATAAGGAAGAGTAGAAAATGAGGCATACGATTTGTAGTGGTTAAAGTATAATCGACCTTATGTCCACTCCCCAATTCTCTTCAATTGGGTGTTCCACTAACTTATAATGGTGTTTCTAAGCTCACACCTAACTTTTACACTTGTGTTTTCAAGGCTC
>CATIWR010044741.1:0-41665 GCA_949677035.1 Omphalea diandra
CCACTTTAATAGTAACGTCTAGACCACGTGACATTACCATATTTGTTCATACTTAAAATAGAGCCGTTGACCATCACCTACTTAAAAAAGTCGCGGTCGCGATAATTTCTTGCACAGGGCGCGACATCCACCGCGAAATCAACTGCCAAAATCGGCAACTTTCTTCTACAAGGTTCGCGGTCGCTACCAGCAGGATACCTTCGCGATTTTTGACTTCCAACAGTTTCATTGGACACTTGTCAGGCTGTGGTTATGGACTTGCTTCCCTCTTGAATTTCTTTGAAAGTCGCGGTCGCGATTCGGGCGAGATTCTTACCGCGAATTCGTCTGTGATGAAATGACCTTTCTTTTTTCAAGGTTCGCGGCCGAGAATCACA
Organism: Omphalea diandra; assembly: GCA_949677035.1. Lineage (NCBI taxonomy): Eukaryota > Viridiplantae > Streptophyta > Magnoliopsida > Malpighiales > Euphorbiaceae > Omphalea > Omphalea diandra. Next base: position 378 of record CATIWR010044741.1, read on the forward strand.
CTGCGATTTCGCCTGCCTTATTTTTAACATATCTTGACATGATTCGCGATCGCGAATATGGAGGTTGCGGTCGCGATTTCATGCTACTTCGAAATTCATCAACTTCTTTATTTCTTCTAGAGGGAATGATTCAATTCTGCAAAAACAACACTTATTTTGAAACATTAGTGATGATCAACCTACTTTGTCAAGATCAAAAGAGGTTTTAATCATAGGATTGAGTATCCTAGACCAACAATTTTAATGGTTGTTGAAGAGTCTATGTATGTTGTATTTGATGAATCTAGTGAACTTGATCTTAGGAAAGGTTCTTTTGTTGATGATCTTGTAGGTAATTTCGAAAAATTAGATTTGGAGCACACTATAACAAAGGAAGACAATGACAAAGATAAAGGTGAATCATTAAAAGTAGATGAGGAACCACAACATCAGTAAGAAGCATTGCCAAGTCAAGATCTACCCAAGGATTAGAGATTCTCCAAGCATTACCCCAAAGACTTAATTATTAATGATACTTCAAAGGGTGTAAGTACTAAATCTCAACTTAATCTTTTAGATGATAACCTTGCCTTTGTTTCTCAATTTAAGCCAAAATATTGATGAGGCTCTTGATGATGAGAGTTGGGTGATTACTATATAAGAGGAACTCAATCAATTTGAGAGAAACAATGTATAAGAATTTGTTCCTATGCCTAAAGAACACCCAATTGTAGGTTACAAATGAATGTTTAGAAACAAGTTAGATGAGCAAGGATTCATCACTAAGAATAAAAATAGATTGGTTGCAAAAGGCTACAACCAAGAGGAAGGCATAAACTATGATGAAACCTATGCCCCTGCTGCAAGGTTAGAGGTCATTAGGATTCTTTTGGCTTATGCATGTCATATGAATTTTAAACTTTTTCAAATGGACGTTAAAAGTGCTTTTCTAAATGGAGTTATTAAGGAGGAAGTTTATATTGAACAAACTCCTGATTTTGAATCACATAGTTTCCCAAAGAATAAAGCCTTATATGGGTTGAAACAACCTCTAAGAGCTTGGTATGAAAGGCTTAGTTCATTTATTTTGAAAAATGATTTTGAAAATGGAAAGGTAGACACAATATTATTTGTAAAAAGGCACAAACATGATACACTAATAGTATAAATTTATGTTGATGATATCCTTTTTAGTGCTACTAACGAATCTCTTTGTGAGGATTTTGCTAAGTGTATGACTAGGGAATTCAAGATGAGCATGATAGGAGAGCTTAAGTTTTTCTTTGGTCTACAAATCAAGTAAACCAAAGAAGGGATCTTCATCAACCAAGCTAAATATACAAAGGACATACTCAAGAAATTTGGCATGGATGATTGCAAAGTAGCAAAAACACCCATAAATGGTACCATCAAATTGAACAAAGATGAATCAAATAAGACAATTGATGAAAAGAGATATCGAGGCATGATCGGATCTCTACTTTACCTTACTACTTCAAGACCTGACATTATGTTTAGTGTATGTATGTGTGATAGATTTCAATCTTGTTCAAAGAATCACATTTAAATGTTGTCAAAGGATTTTTAAATATTTGCATGGCACATTACACTTAGGACTATAGTATCCTAGAGATTTATCTTTTAGTCTCATAGGTTACTCAGATACGGATTATGCTTGTAATCTATTAGATAAGAAGAGTACTTTTGAAACTTGCCAATTTATAGGAGAATACTTAGCATCTTGGTTTAGCAAGAAGCAAGTTTCAGTTGTCTTATCCACCGTTGAAACTGAGTATGTAGCTGCAAGTTGTTGTTGCATCTAAGTGCTTTAGATGAAACAACAATTAAAGGATTACGACAAAGTTGTTGATCACATTTCTATCAAATATGACAACATTAGTGCAATTAATCTCTCTAAGAATCCCATCCAACAGTCAAGTAGCAAACACATAGATATTAGGCAGCATTTTCTTAGAGCTCATGTCCAAAATGGTGATGTTGTATTAGAATTTATAGACACAACTCATCAACTTGTGGATGTTGTCACTAAATGTCTCAATGAAGAAAGTTTGAACTTCATTAAGAGAGAATTGGAAATGTTTGATGGAAGCTCCCTAAAGTGAAGAAGTTTGGTCTTTTGATTGTTATTTGTTTGGTTGTATGTGATATTTATCATTAGATGTCTTTATTATAAATGCAATTATGCTCTTTTATGTCAATTTGCATAAATTAAACATCAATATATTAAGTGGATCACAACTTGAAATGTCAAATTTTTCTTGTTCATTATTATCCTTCTTGCCTTATAATTGCGGTCGTTATCCTTGATTCACGATCGCGAATTATGAGTTCATTTTACCTGGCTGACAACCATCAATTTGTGGTCATGAATTTTGCTCTCTACCTCAAATTCTATCAAAAATTCAATTTTTTGACCATTTTACGTGCCGGTTCCTGAGGATTTTTAGTCTGTTACTTACATTTTTTAGAAATAGCGGTCGCGACTTTTAATTAGCTATCGCAATTTTTAGTAACTGCCACACATTAATTTGATTTGACAGTCAAACATTTTCAACCCTTTATTAATCACATTCTAGTCATTTATATACCCTTTCTATGGCTATATAAACTCCCTAAGTAGTGATTTTCATCACTACATCCGACACCAAATCATCTATCTTCTCTCCTACTCTCAAACTTTTATAAATCTTTCTACTCCTTCTAATGTCTCCTAAGAAAGCTTCAAGAGCAGAGAAAGGTAAGGCAGTAGCCCAACCCTCTACACCACCAGCCCTTCATCAAATGAAAGGGATTACAAAAGAGGAGAAGGATAGATATAAAGCCAATGCCTCTAAAATCATCCTTCCAAACAAAATTCCCTCTACCTTTCTTCTAGAGTCTTTTGGGATCAACGATGAGATTCATGTGTTTCTCTCTAACTTGGATGAAATGAATTCATCTTTCAAGATGAACCCGGATATGAAGAGATCGTGGGAGAATTCATGTGTACGGTAACTCTTAGTTGCAAAGTCGAATCTCGCGTCAGACAATATAGGTTAGTATTTTGAGCTTTTGGGGATCCTTATTTCATCACTTTTGAACAATTATCCAACCTTTTTCATCTTTAAGTCAGAGATAACATTTCATTCATTATCTTCACACTTGATGTTATTTACTCTGAATTTTGGTTCGAAATTTCAATCGAGACTAAGCATGATCCCAAAATTTCTTTAGCCAAATACATCAAAACCCTTCCTTTTTTAGCTACTTCACCATATCATCATCTTCTCCATTAAACTAGAGGTGATGGTAACGAAAAAGTATCTCAGAAGGACTTTGCATTTCTTTTTTGCCTTGTGAAAAAGAAACCTATCCAATTTGGTCGCTATCTTATGGATCAAGTGATCCACATGAGCACTAAACCTAAGCCAATTTCTCTTTCCTTCTCATGTAACTATCGTCTATAGATTTGTTGGTGCTCTTAATGAGGAAAATAAAAAATTCTTCACTAAGAAAATCTATCATTCCTAAAATTTTTTAGACCTCATCTATCTTATCAATGCCAAAGCCATTCACTCGAACTGATATGCCTACACTTTGGGTGCACTTAGGGCTAAAAAGCTAGAAACATCCCAAGCCTCTAAAAGAAAAAGGCTTAGCATTGAAGAAGGAGCAATATCAGTCCCACCTCCTTAACCAAAATCTAATTCTAAATTTTCTTTTGCCACCATTAACCAAAAGTTGGATAAGGTGATGCGGATGTTGAAGAGGAGATTTCTCCTTATTTCTTACCTCCACAGTGATCTGGTGGACTTACAAGAGAAGATGGGTGTTCCTCCCTGCCATCTTCCTGATTTCGCTGATTATGAGAATACACCAGAGGAGGAAGACAACCAAGAGGATGGAGATAGAGAAGAAGCTGAAGGAGGAGGTGACAATGAAGAGCAAGATGATTCTAGAGATGATGACAGTTCTTCAATTTTCTAGACTAGGATTTCTTTATATTTTTCTTTGTCTTTGATTTAAAGTTGTTCATCCCACAGCCTATAAATAAATAAAAAATGTTTGTTTTGCAATCCTTTATCTTATCTGTTATGTGATTGAATTTATTTTTATGATGATTGCAACCCTTATGTTTCTTGACATTCTTATAATTCTATGAATTAATATTTGCTCTTTATGTTCATTTATCTTATCTTTGTGCAATTTATTTGCTCTTCTCCAATTACCCTCTTTTTTATCTTGCTAAAGTGGGAGAGAATTGTATGGAGAAAATAATTTGGAAGAGAAAAGCATAAGTTGAGGGGGAGCATTGTTTGTCACTCATACTTAAAATTTTACATTGATCATTAACTATAAATTTTTTAAGTATTCATTGAATCATTCACCATCCTAACTTCACAACTCATGCATTTACTTTTCCCTTAAGATCAATCTAAGTTGTCAAAATCAAAAAGGGGAGACTGTTGGATGAGGTTGGTTTAACCTAAGTCATGAACCTCTTTTGATCTTGACAATAGAGATTGATCAGTACTAATACTTCTATTTAGTGTTGTTTCTACATATTATACATTAGTTTTTTCATTAAAAGTTCGATGGAATTCAAAATTTTCAACCTTGTAAAGTTCATCCAAATTTGCGGTGTGTATATTCTAAATTATAACCTCGAATCAGTTAGAAAGATTGATGAAGCTAGGCCAGAGAAATTCATGGGCATATTCACAGCCGCGACAAAAGCTGAAGGAAGTGAGCTTGAGTCACAAAGGAATTCGCGGTAAGTATGGCTTTCAGATTCGCGATCGCGACTTTCATAGTGATAAAGGAGGGAACCAAAGCCACAGTCACAGCGTGTCAAGTGTCCTACGTAATAGTCGAAGGTCAAAAATCGCAAGGATGAATATTTTGTAGCGACCACGACTCTAGGAATTGTAGTTTTCTCACCAAACAGAGGAATTCAAAGTCTCGGTCGTGCCCAAGACATAGTTATCCCGCAACCACGATTTTTGATAGTTGCTAAAGCACAACGACTATATTTTACTGGACAATCAATGGACAACTAACACTTAGGCTAGCCATTAGACTCAAACAGTGCTTTCTGCTATAATTTTCAGCTCCATAATGGAAATTGGAAATTCGTGACTGCGAAATGGTAGTAGCTATCATGACATCTGCTTGACAAGCATTTAATGCTAAATCTGCCAAGCACATCTTGGAAAATTGTTAATAGTTTTAGACCAACATCTCTTTGGTGGATATGAGCTATAAATACTCCACCAAAAATATGTAAATGCAAGGGAAATCATTAATTTATAACCAAACTCTGCCTATTTGCTACTCAATCTTTCATTCTCATTTATGTATTATTGATTGTTAGGTGTGAGCAATAAACACCATTGTAAAAAGGTTGAGAGTTAGCCTAGAGTAAAAACTCTTGTGAGAGGTTTTAGTGTGAGCCTACAAAACACTTGTGAGAGGTTTTTGTGTGAGCTTAGAAAACACAAGGTGTAAGGTTTTTATGTGAGCCATAAACACAAGTTGTAAAAGTTTGTTGTGAGCTTAGAAACACCAGTTGAGTTGAGTAAAACACCCAATTGTAAAGAATTGGGGAGTGAACGTAGGGTTTGTTAACACCCGAACCACTATAAACACTTGTGTCAATTTCTCTTTTCTCTTTCATAACTTTTTAAACACATTTATCTTTCATTTTAATTTTTAATTAACCACTAATTCAACCCCCCCCCCCTTCTTGGTGCCCCAGGCCAACAAAACTGATTGGGGCATTTGCTTAGGTTGATTTTGGGATTATTGTTAAGTGTTTATTTATTTCATTCATTGTATTTTTAATGGTATAGTATAAGTGTCAATATATGGTTTTTTAGTAATTGAAATGCGTTAAGGATTTTTATTAAAATGATTAGAATTTGTCACGCCTTGTTTTTAGACATACGAGGATACTTGATCTAATTGAATCTAAAGTAATAAATGACAAAATTAAGTGGATATCACATTTTCTAAATAGTAAAAATATGTCTTGAATCTCTTTTTTTTTTTTTCATTACATTAGATAACCTATTAATCTTAATTCCTTTGCTTGAAATTTCTGCTTGAGATTAAAATTTTAAATTCATGAAATTTTTATTCATGTGAGAGAAGGAGTTGGGGTAAAAAAAAAAGAGTACAAAAGATAATAAGTTTGTTCCACATAGTAATTTAAAAATTATTTTCTTCCACAACATGTATTGCATATGTGTTCCATCACAACATTTAATAGAAGAATAATGTTGTAGATCGCATGGTACAATAGTAGTACCTTATTGCACATGTAAGGGACAAAAAGTCATTTTTAAGCTAAAAGTCCTTTCCATCCTTCTATTTTCTTTTCCTCTTAAAATTTTTTTAAAATTCAGTTTTCATACATAAAACTTTTAACAATTTTAAAAAATTACTAAATCCAAAAATTCTCTATCTAACTTACTTTTTGGCTCTAATACAACAAATTTGAGTGTAGTCCTATAAAGACACAAATAAAAGCTACTCAGAGATCTATTTAGTAGAAGCAACTCATTTACTTCTAGTTTTTTTCAACCTCTTATATTTGTTTTGAGTGCTAGCAACAGAGCCTAATGGTCCTTTGTTCTTAAGAAAATAATTCTCAAACTCACTTTGTCTCGAAGTCAACTCTTCCAAGTGTTTGGAATACTTTGCTAATGGCACATTAAGATGATCAACAATGGTATGTAATAATCGTATTACTGGATCCATGCTAAATCCATGTTCTAATAGAAAGCAATTAGGAGAGAGATAATCAGTTTTAGGCTAAGACTCCTTACTAGACATCTAGTGAATATGCAAGAGCACTAAGCCTTGTTAGATATTAGAACTTATTAAATTCAAGCTCTTGATCTAGAAAGTTCTTTAGATTAATATCCTCTCTAGAAGACTTCTCCAACCTTATGATCCTAGCTTGTGTAGTTAATATTTTACTAATGTTTTCTTTATACAAAACAAATATAGAATTCTACAATCTTAAAATTACACTTAATTCTTGCCTTTTAGCTTCTATTAATATTAATCCTCTAAACCAATTATTATTTGTAGAATGACTAGATAATATGAATCTTAAATATGAAAAATATATATATCTTAATATGAATAATGGTCCACCAAAATTTCGTCAAAGCTTCATCTTATCTCCACACTTGTCACCAGTAATACCAATAAGTGGTTGAAGGTTCTTTTGTGTTAAGGATGCCCTCTTGCTTCTCTTAATTTTATGGACTTATGATAACACTCCTTCCATTTTAAACCATATTGAATAATTACATGGTATATACTAGCACAAACTTATAAGGGAAGATTAAGAAGAAACTCGGATGTTATTTATGCTCCCTTAGCTCAACTAAAAATGAGTTGTCTATAGAGATTTACAAAAGCTAGTGTTCATAACATTATTTGCCAACTCAAAGATAAAATAATTGAATAAACAATAATTAAAGCTAAAAGATAGATAATTGATGTCTATAGGACTATTTTTGAGTTGGATATAGTATAACAATTTATAGAATATTGTCTTAGATAAGGTAACCTTATCTTTATAGATAAGAATAACTTTTTTTCCTTTGGCTCCGTAGATTATTGCCATGTGTTCTAATCTTGTACAACTACTATAAGAAAAGTAATTACTCATTTATCATATTGAGGTTGATGCCATGGATGACATTTCTAGTTTGTAAATTTGTGAGATGTTTTTAAGAAGGTCCATCTTTATTTCTTTTCCTCTCATGTCCTCTAAGAAGGCTTTTTCTCTAAGTTTAATGACCTTCTTTAACATCTCAAAGGTTTCAATTTTAAAATCCAAACTAGTATCTTTGTGTACTAGTTTCATAAATAATTATCTTGCTACTTTGCATCCATGTGCAAATATCTCTAATTTAATATCTATAACATCTTGCGACTAGATGACTATAAATATTCTACCATTTTCAGCAAAGACATAATAATATTATACGCCATATTCTGTAAAATATGGTTAAGGAAATTTAAATGAAGGATTTTACAAATTAATTTTTATTATTTATATATCTTCTATTTGGCCTTCATGGGTTGCATGTCCACTTTCTTTCATTCCACAAGTTGTCTTGATGACATAGGACACAACTTTTAAACTTGATAAGGATAATGGGCTTTACCATCCTCTTCCTATTCCATAATTGTATTAGCAATCTATAATATAACAAGATTAGGTACATTTTTTAATAATCCCAAAGCTACCTACAAAATTTTAGGGAATAATGAAGGTTTATCATCTCTATTAATTTTCAAAATTGTCATAAGGCAACCCTCAATAAACATGAAACTTTCTTTTATGATATTGGATTCCACTTATACCTTCCCATCCATATAAGTGCCAATGACTGTATGGACATAACATAAAATATTCATGAGAGAATACTCTATCGAGTCAACATCTTCTTCTTAATATAGTAGACAATGTTGGGAGAACAAAGTTTAGTCATTCTTGCAAAAAGATTCCTTTTATGTGAAACTTACTGGATGAAATTTTTCTTCACCTATTTGGTGGATATCAAGCTCTCTTTCAAGTATTTTGATGTATGTGAAAACTTTATTTGCAAAATTTTAATTTGCTAAAGATCATTTTTCAGAATACCTCATCTAAGTTCTGCACAAATTACAAATTTATCTTCTAAAAAACTAAGACTTTAACGTCTTTTGAAAATTATTAGGTCTTAAAGACCTTAGGAATTAGTTCTCCTTGCATAAATCAAAGAAATTCCTTATGATCTTTATCACTAGCTTTAATGGATTATTTGTGATTTTCATCAATAGGGTCTATGCCCCTTTCATTATGACTTACTTTGAAAAATTAAACTTTAGATCCTAATCTAGTTTTGTGATCACAAGTTCTTATGTTTGTTCATCTAGTAAATCCTCATTAGTGTCATAATCGAGAATTTCTTCTCTAGAGATTTCATTAAACTCTACTTTCATAAATGTTGGGTTTAGAGTTTGTGAAGGCTCACTAGTAATTCCATTGACCTCGTGACTTAAAATATCACCACTATTAGTTTCAAGCTATTATAGCTCTCCTCTTGTGAAGGAGTTAGGATTTTAAAACTTTTTAAAACATCTAATACATTATTACTTTTGATGTTATGATCAATCCAAGCTTGTTAAGCAACTTTTATAGAGATACCTAGTTTAATGGCAGGTCTCTCAAAGTACTCCATACTTGGAATTTTAGTTTGTACCTGAAACATTAGGGTTTTACCTTTTATTTTATCATTCTTTCAAGCCAAAGGCTTTTACATCTATTTTCCATGCTAGCTTTGTTAGGGCTAAATAGTTCTTTCAACCTTAATGTGATAAACTTTTTTAGACATTCAGAAGCAAAATGCCATTGATGTTTACACAAACAATAGATGTCATCTTTCAATGTCTTTATTCTTCTTTTTATCCCTGTAGGACAAGAGTTTGAGCCCCTATTCTCCCTCTTCTCTTGAGGATTAGGACATTGCTTTCAAGTATGTCCCTTATTCTTGCACATCCAACATACTTTATTTTGGCAACACGATCCATCTGCAAGATTAAATAGTTCATAGGAAAGAGAATCAATTATTATATTTTTATCGGAAGGTATATAGGGAAATCATAGGACTATTTTTACAGAATACCATTATATTATCAACCCATAAAATTTTTACATTTATTAATAAAGCAAACATGATAAAATGATAGGAAAGACATAATTAGTAATGTTGAGAACATATATCACAATAACCAAACAACAACGACACCAACTTTAAAAAATTGCACTTTTAGCAAAAAAATTTTATAATCGAATTGGCATTTTATTTTCTACAACCATTGAATGACAATAACAAAAGTATGAGAAATTGAAAACAATGAAATTTTAATTTGTTTTTAAAGAAGAAAGAGCAAAATTGAGAAATATAACTTATTCAAATTTCTCATTTGATGCAAAAGAGATTTTGTTTTATCTAAGAAAGAATTTTTACAATATAAGATAAAGTAAAGAATTTTTCAAATTTCAATATAAAAAAATTAGCTAATGAAGGTCTAAGGCTCTTGCAATCTCCTTTTGAAATGTCTCTTATAATGCTCTCTTCGATAACTTTATGACAAAAAAACTTATATAGGTGATATTGTAATTACTTCGTTGGTTGGATTGAGTGTGTAATTAGCTAATAATAGTTGACCTTAGTTAATAAGTATAGGTTGGAAAATTAGTTAGGAGGTTATAATTCTACTAATGAGCTAGTAAGTTATTTGTGGCTTTATAAATATCTAGTGAATAGCCATAATAGAATCATGTATCCTCATAGAGATTTGTACAAAAAACACAACAAAAAAACAACAAACTTTTTTACATAGAATCCTACTAAGAATCCATGCAATTCAATTAAATCAAAAAAAAAGAATGTGAATCATACCAATTCTTGTGAAAGGTGATAGATTTGTAGGAAGGCAGAGAGGGGGGTTTACACTAGTAACACTCAACCTCAAGCTTGACATGTAAATTGTCAAATTTAAATGCTACCAAATCGATAACATCCTCTATAGGTAACCACACAAATAGACTCTCTCTAAAACAGAAGTGTGCTAGCACTAGGGTTTTTCTCTCTCAAAAATATTTTCTAAAAACATGAATGTCCTCTGTCTCTTGAAAACCCTAAAAATGTTATATATGCTAACTGTATATTTTCTAGGTACATATAACTAGATATTCTATTTGTTTTAACCTTTAAAATGATAAGGATACTTAACAAGATAATATATCTAATTATCTTAACATAAATTTAGAGAGAGTAGAAAATACTATCTTGTTTTGGGCCTATTCTAAGTGTGTGACCATATAGGCTCATATAATATTTGTAGTGGCCTAAAACCCATTTATAGTCCACAAGTTATAAATGGCCTTTAGCAAGACATTATGACTAGTCAATAATCCAACTTCACCTATTTTACAAATAGTATTATAATCCTTTTGTCATATTACATCTCAATTGAACATGAGACATGGATCATGTCATCTTTATATAGTTCAATTCTTTCTTGATCTCTATGTAGACTTATGTAAAATGATATTGATAACCTTTATCAATTCATTACTGCATGGCCATGCAATCTCTTCAATCTAACTTATCGAGGGGCCCAAAGATATATTTCTCATAAACATATGAGGGATAAATTCCTTCTCAATCACTCATATTCCTCTATATGATTTAATTCATGTCTAATATCAGTATGTATAATCATCCTATTAAAGATAATATTGGATGTATGAAGTTCATCATATTAGAATCTATGGTGATTTTCAGGTCAAAGGTTTAAGTTAATACTATTGCATGAGTATCACTTATAATTGTTTATCCATGTAGTGTTCTCATAGTGGATCGGTCCAATACAATATTTCTTAAACATGTATTTATGTGTTTGATTTAAAATCACTTATCTATGACTAATAAAACATAGTCATTAATTAAACACATAGTAGTCTTCATTTATTATTATCCCAATAATAAAGATTGACTAGGGACAATTTAGAATAGAATTCTTTACAGCTAAAGGTTTTACTATAAAGTCACATACTTGATGACATTAAGTAGAGTTGACTATTCATGGAATTTATCATTTAGCCATAAATAAAAAAGATATTTAATAAAATTGCAACCATGATATTACTAAGAAAATACCTATTATAAGAATTAGCCTAGGGCACCTAACTAACAATCCTGTGAATTTATTTTCAATAAGATTCATTCATATTCCTCTGAATTTACGTTTTCTCCATCCTTCCTCTATATTTTCCTACATGTTCTTTTTATCGAAACACTTATCCAAAAGCTACTATATCATTTAGTATCAGAGTTTATTATTGCAACTATTAGTTTTATTCTTACTAACAATACCTTTGTTTAATATAGAAACTCCTTAAAAGCAAAAGTGTTAAATGGCTTCTACTCTAGGAGATTTGAAGTGGATGGAAGAAGAGTTCAGAAGTTTGGTTGTAAAATCTAATGAGAGAACAAATTATGCAATTGTAGAGCTTAAGAGCCTTATTCTTGGATTATAGACTAATATCAATCCAGCTATTGTAACTTCTACAGGTAATGCTCCTTATAAAACCCTAAATTTTAATAGTAACTAAGATATTATGGTAGCTACAATTAATTGCCTAGAATGAAATTTCCTCGATTCAATGGTGATGATATGGTTGGATGGGTTTATAAATGTGTGTAGTGCTTCATTTATGAAGTTACTCCTCCTAAGTTAACAACAAGAATTGCAAATATGTATTTGGAAGGGAAAGCTAGCCAATGGCATAGATTGTCCATGAAAACTAGAGTTACTAATGATTTTTCTAAGTGGAACAAGTACATTAAAGCAATGAATTTTAGGTTTAGGGGCAACACTTTTAAAGATCCTGTATTTGATCTAACAGGTATGAAGCAAAAAGGTTATATTCAAGAATACATGGATGAATTTGAAATGTTGCTGGGAAGGTTAGAGTTGCCTAAAGATTATGGTATTAGTTATTTGACTGGGTTATAACCTATTAGTTTACACCAAGCCTATGTTCTAGTTAGATTAAGAGAAAACTTATTATCTAACCCATTTGAACCACCCATCTAAACCAAATTTCTTTGCCAATAACTAAACACATGTTGAACCTTTAAGTTCAAAGCCTTATTTTGATGATTACAAATAAGTCAAAAGGACTAACCCTTACCCAAGTTGTTTGTGTTAATTCTTACAAGCATATCAATTCTTTGAACTAGGTTGATTGAAGAGGAAACTATAATTGAAAACTCTAAGTATTTTAGTGTGAAGGTCAAACCAAATTAAGCTTGACAGTCCAATGGGTTTCTCCACAAGCATTATAACCTTGATAATGGGCATTAAAAGCTTTCAATAAGCATTAGAGTAACATTTTAACATAAGCAAAACTTTCTGGACTTCTCACCAAGCATTACCTTCTTCCACAACAGGTGTTGGACAATTACTCAATCATAATTGTGTTCCTTGGTCCTTTAAACAGCTATTGAGATTTCGTAATAAGCATTATTGTTGCACTCAACAGACATGGTACTTTCACAACAAGTGTTAGACTAAGTGATTTCTAAACACTTAAGTCCTCGAAACAAACATTAAAGATTCACTACGGGCATCGAAAAAGCTCTTTAGATTGAGCTAAAACTTCTGGACCCTCCAATGAGCCATACTTAAAAATGCATCAAGCATTGAAGATGGCTAACAGGTAGTGGAAGTTCACTAACAGGCATTGAAGATGGCCAATAGGCAGTGGAAGTTCTCCAATAGGCATTAAACAACTCCTCTAATTCAAGCTACAAGCTCTGGACTCCTCAACAAAGGGCATCAGTATCTCAATAAGCATTGAAGGTGCTGCCAATGGGCATTGAGATTCCTCTAGCAACCATTGAAGCATTATTGTAAAGTTTTAGAAAATAGAGCATAAAGCTCTTATCTTTCTAGAAATCTGCAATGGGCATTATTCATACTTCAACAGGCATTAACATTAAAGCCAATAGGCATAAAGAATATTCAATGGCCATTGAAGATTAACAATTGTAATATTCAAAGGAAGAGTATTAAGGCAAACTTATCTCTTATAGTTAGTCCCAATAGGCATTTCGTTAGTACTAATGATCATTGAAGTTGCATTTTGCTTGACAACCAGTCGTTTGAGTGAAATCAATGATGCTCGATGCATTAACAATAGGTGTGGGGATGTCTCAATAAATGTTACTTATTCTAAGATGTAATGTGAAATGAAAGCTTTCTTTCTAATGGCTAGTTCTTTATTTCAACCTATAAAAGGATCCATTCTCAATAAAAACAAATAGAGAACTATTCCAATAAGAGAGTATTCTATTATAAAAGCTTTTCTCAATCAAAAAGATGAATAAAGAGCGATAAAGCTTTTCTCAATAAAAAAGGTGAACAAAGAGTGATCTAGCAACCAAAATAAAGCAATTATTCAAAGCTTACAAGAGTTATCTTCAAAATAGAGTTTGCAGAATAAGCTTTCCAAATATTCTTTCAATACTCTTAATAAGATCAAGCATACTTTGTAATTATACTTTAAAATATTTTATTGCTTGAGTTAGAGAGTTATCATCATCTTTAAAGTTGTATTTTGTTTAATGAAATCCTTGGTTAGGTGATCTTATAAACCTTACTTTGTGAAAGGTTTAAGGTAGTACCTGAAAATTACTTTGGGATAAGGTTTTAGTAGCACCCGTAAGTTTACTAATAATGGCTTGGTAGTACTCGAAAACTAATGTTGTAAAGGTTGTTTATAGCACCTTAAGCTATTTAGATAGTGAAGGTTCATGTGGGAATACTATAGGAGAGGACGTAGGCAAGTTGTGTTGAACCTCTATAAACCTTATGTGTTGATTCTTCATACATTTTCGCACTTAGTTTTTTCAATTACTTGTCATTGCCCTATTCAACCCCTCTTCTAGGGCACCAAGGGACAACACATACCATCTTTCATCAAGAATGCCCAACCATGACCTTATTCACTTATGAATCCTTTAAAACACCAAATAATACCCAAACTAAGACCACTACTTTAAACTGGGGGGACAAAGAATTGGATAAAAGGGGAGAAAAAAAAAAGCCTTTTTTTTTATGTGATGAAAAGTTTGGTCTAAGGCATAGATGTAAAAACAAACAACTCAATATGATTACTATTCAGAGAATTAAGGAACCTAAAGAAGAAATTAATAATGATGATATTTAAGAATGGAGTTATTAGAAATAAAGGAAGGAGACCAAACTCATGTATTTGTGTTTGCAATAAATGGATTGGATATGGATAGTTTGAATCATATAATGAGGATTATTAGTTAGTTTAAGAAACATAAGCTTCATATAGTAGTACCTATAATTTTATGGATATTACTATAATAAAAGCTATTACGTGCATATTAACACCAATTCCTGCTATTCCAATTGAAGTTGCTAATGTAATTCACTGTACTGCTACGCGTAAGAAGTTCATTTGGTAAATGAAAGGGGTAACTTTTACAGTGGATATGTTTGTTATACCATCGGGGTTTACAAAAATTGTGTTAAGAGTTCATTGGTTAGCCACTATGGGAGATATTCTATGAAATTTTAAGTCACTTGTAGTGAAAATCTTTTATCAATAGAGTTAAGTGACTTTACACAGTATTGATTTTAATTCTATCACTCCCATATCTGAAACTAATCTCTAAAAGATTCTTCTCAAGAATCCCAATTGCAGACAACATTCTCTATACATATTATCCATTATTTCTCAAACCAACACTAATGCCTAAGTAGTTATTAAGGTTTAATTTGTTAAATTACAGTCATGGCTTGATGAGTATGTCGATATCTCTACAGTCCCTACCCAGTTACATCCTTTTAGGGGATTTGATCATAAGATAGCTCTCAAAGATGAATCTAAACTAATACAACATTCTCTAAACTATTCTCTATCATTGCTCAAACCAACACCAATACACAAGCAATTACTAAGGTTGAATGTGCTAAATTACAATCATTGCTTAATGAGTATGTTGATATCTTTGAGATGCCTACCCAATTACCTCCTTTTAGGGGATTTAATCATAATATTGCTCTCAAAGATGAATATAAACTAATTAACATCAAACCATACAAGCAATCTAGCTTGCAAAAGGATGTTATGGAAAAAATGGTCTCAAAATTGCTTGAAAATGGGGTAATTCAGAATAGTCAAATCTCGTATTAGTCTTGGAGAATGTCCATCGATTATAAAGAGCCTAATACTATTAAAGACAAATTTCCAATACTAGTCATAGAAAAGCTCTTAGATGAATTAGGGACTACAATGATCTTTTCTAATATTGATCTTTGCTCGAGTTATTACCAAATTAGGATGCATATACCATATATCCATTAGACTACATTTCAGACACATGAGGCCACTACAAATTTCAATGCCTTTTGGCTTAACCAATGCCCCATTAACTTTTCAATCCCTAAAGAATCATATATTTAAGTCATATTTGAGGAAATTTGTTCTTGTGTTCTTTTTTTTTAATGATATTTTTATGAATAGTTTTAATTTGGAAACACAGAAGTAACATCTTCAACTTGTGTTTAAAGTATTTAGGACCCATAGATTGTTTGCCAAACAAAGCAAGTGTGTATTTAGAGGTACCAAAATGAAGTATCTTAGGCACTTTATTTCTAAGGAGGGTATAGTAGTCGATTCGGCAAAATGAGCAACTGTTACAAATTAGCCAACTCTATAAAACCTTAAGCCACTTCGAGGATTTTTGGGGCTGACAAGATATTATCGAAGGTTTATCCAAAGGTATGTATTATTGTGAAGCCACTCATTGAATTGTTGAAAAAAGATAGTTTTACATGGAATCACCAAGTTACAGTAACATTTAATAAGCTAAAAATTATTCTCACTGCAGCCCCTGTTTTGACTACCTAATTTTGGCATTCCTTTTGTTGTAGAGACTGATGCTAACACTGACAGTAGAGGCAATGTTCTTATGCAGCAAGGCCACCCTGTAGCCTTCATTACCAAATCCCTTTCTCCATAGAATTAGGCACTGTCAGTTTTTTAGAAGGAATTACTCATGATTGTTTTTGTAACTACAAAATTATCTTTTGGGTAGGCATTTCATTATTAATATTTATCATCAAAGTGTCAAATACTTTAAGCAAAGGCTAGCCACTACTTGTCAATTTAAATGGTTATCTAAGCTAATAGCACTTGATTATGAATTTTTTATAAGAAGGGAAAGGAGAATGTAGTAGTTGATGTAGTAGTAGAAGCTTTATATAGAGTTCAAGCTATAGAGTTACTCTTAATAACTATTTCAAAAGTTTACCCTACTCTTGTTGATTATATAAAACTTTCTTGGCTGCATTATTATTGCTCAAACACCTCCACCAATTTCTTCTCCCTATTCTTTTCTTGATAGGTTGCTAAAATGGAAAGGCAAGCTCTTGATTGGCAATGATGATAATTAAAGAAAAGGATTATTCAATTTTTCCATGACACTTCAGTTAGGGGACACTCTGGGGTTCATGTTACATGCCAAATGTTGTCCACTTTATTCCATTGGAGGCATATGCTTTATGACATTGAAAATTATGTCCGACCTTGCCCAACAAGTGAACAATGCAGACCAAATCTTGCTACTTCCCCTGGGTTGTTGAAGCCATTTCCAATTTCTACTGCCAAGTGGATTGATATAAGTATGGATTTTATAGAACGGCTTCCTAAATCTGGGGGAAAATCTATTATATTTGTAGTGGTTGATCATTTAACCAAGAATGCCCATTTTACGGCATTAATTCTCCCGTTTACAATAGTTTATGTGGCTCATACCTTCGTGCAAAATATTTACATGGTATGCCTCACACAATAGCAAGTGACAGATATAACATCTTTCTTGGTGCTTTTTGGAAGGAATTTTTTGCTTTTCAAGGCATTTCATTGTAGTACTATCGCTTACCATCCTCAAATAGATGGTCAAATTGAGGTTGTCAATAGATGCCTAAAAACTTAGATGTATGTGTCACGATCAACCTTCCACTTGGGCACAATGGTTACACTTGGCTGAATTTTGGTATAACTCCAATTTTCATTCTTCCATACAGTTGACCCCTATTGAGGCTCTTTATGGTTATCCTGCACCTCTACATATTCCTTATATTGTTAAGGATTATGATGTTGCATTGCGGGCTAAAGAAGACATGCTATCCTTGTTAAAACATCATCTTACTCGAGCCCAATCTAAAATGAAGTCTTAAGCTGATCGGCATAAATCTAACAAATTTTTTTCTATTAGGAATATTGTTTATGTCAAACTCCAGCAATATATGTAAAAAACTACTACTTTCAAGCCTCATTATAAACTTGTTGCCTTATGCTATGGTCCTTTTAAGGTGCTTGATAAAATTAGGCATGTTGCCTATAGGCTGGATTTACCTCATAATAGCCAAATCCATCCTACCTTCATGTTTCTTAGCTAAAGTAATTTGTCTAGCAACCACAACAATCTCTTCTCAATTGCCTACCCTTACTCATATATCACAAGTTCCGTTAGGTGTACTTGATAGAAGAATGGTGAAATGTTTCAATATGGTAGCTATCCAGGTTTTAATCCATTGGTCTGGTTCTTCTCTAGTGGATGCAATCTTCAAGTTCGATTTCCTAACTTCAACCTTGTGGATTTGCTTAAGGGAGAAGTATTAGTATTAGAATTACTTAGCTGGTTTGATTGCGTGTGTAATTAGTTAATAATAGTTAACTTTGGTCAATAAGTACTGATTTGAAAATTAGTTAGGAGGTTAGACAGTTACGATTTTGTTAATGAGTTGGCAAGTTGTTATGTAGCTCCATATACATCTAATGTATAACCGTAATAGAATCATGTATGCTGAGAATTGATTTTCAATAAGATTCATCCACATTCCTTTGCATTCATGTTTTCTCCATCATTCCTCCATATATTCCTTCGCTTTCTTTTTATCCAAACACTTACCCAAAAGGTATTGTATTAGTGGGAGAGAATTATGACTCGAAGGAAACTTTTTAAGGGTATTAATTACGCCCGCCAAAAGCTATTGTATCGGTGGGAAAGAATAATCTGCTAGAACTCTATTTTCATGTTACAAGAAGGGAATATATATATATATATATACACACACACACACACACACATCATTAAAGGTATTATTTAATGACAGAAATTCATTTTCGTAATGATAATAATTTGATTTGTCACCATAATTAGTGAATACGTGACACTTCATTATATTCGTTATAATATATTGTATATTTATGGAAAAAAAAAATGCGTCACAATCAATATAATATATAAGTTTTTATTAGTGATTTGAGACCAACGGCATTAACGGTTTGGGATCAACACTAACAAACCTAATACTGAAATTGAATTCTTACAGAACTAATTTGTAATATGATTAGCTTCTCTTTTTTACGTAATGAATAAAGGTTGCTAATGCCGAATTTCTTGACAATAATTTCCTTAATTATTGGAAGAATCTCTCATGGACTATTCTTTTTATGGTCAACACAAATGGCAATAAATGCTGGAAACTCCATACAAAGAGAAGACATTTTATATGTGAAGCTTTCTTTACAAACTCGACTGTTTTCCAGAATCTAAATCTTCTATCACCAGAAGTGGCCTATACCTTTAGAAGAAAAGCTTGAATTACTGTTTTTTTAACACTATATATATATATATATATATATATATATATAGATGGAGGGGAATGAAATTGAAATTACCAGCAATCTCGTTTAGCATCTAATTTTTGTTGAGGAGAGACAGAAAGGGAAAATAATTATTTCTCTTCATTAACTTTCTGAGAGCTAGAAAAAATTTCGGCGTTTGAAGAATAATATATTTTATTGTCTCACCTATTTTAACAATGAATCAATTTTATTTTGTTTTATTTTTTAGACAGTAGCTTTTAATACCTGGTCCATCATTCTAAAATTTTTTTATTTGCCTATTATCTTTTGCATGCCGGGAGTATATATATATATATATATTAAAATAATAATAAATTAAAGAAATTTACAATTTCTTTTAAAATTTTGAAAAAAAAAAAAAACTCAACAAAATCTTTTTCGAAAAAATACATTAGAAAATTAGTAAATCTAAGTGGAAAGAAGGTTATCATCCGCTCAAGTAGCTCGAAATTAAGAGTTTGCATGGACGAGAAAAAGGAGATTTTTTAAAATCTCTCTTAATTATAAATCAATAAAAAAAAAATGAGATTTTTCTTCTAACAACTATAATTTCCTTCTCGCTCTTCCTCTTACTAATTAGCTTTTAGTTTGCCAAGTATCACATATGCCCTTTTTTTTTTTTCTAAGTCCCATTTGCCTCTTGACACTGAGTCTACCCAACGATTTCTATCTGTATCTTGTCTGATTGAGAACTCCCTAAACCGTAAATCAACAGTTTCAGAACCATAACCTCATTAACTTTGATTATTAGCAATAGCCCTTGAGTTTGAACATGTAAACATAAAATTAATAGTATCTAGGTAACATTACATTTTAAAAACAAACCAAGTATTGGGGGCCAAAAAAAAAAAAAACCAGAAAAGTATTTAATTTCAAGGAACTACAAGGCTGATTCTTTCCCCTGCTAGTTTCAGTAGGGACACTAAAAAATCTTTAAGACAACTTCGGGCCATAGGTCACAGGCCAGAGAACATAAGTTTGCTACAGAGGAAAAAAAACACGAAGGAAAACTAGAGTTCATTAAGTACAAGTGTTGTGAACCTTCCTCTTTGTTCTGCTTTTTGAATCAACGCTCTGCTACTAATGGCTGTTGGGCATCAAAATTTGGACCTACCACAATCATAGCTGAACGTGAAATTGCAATGCATGTTATTTTGTTTTTCTTTTGAGTATCTTGTACAGGCCAAATACATTCTTCTGTTGCCACAGATACGGGATGAAAAACGATCGGTACATAGGAGGTGAGAGCTCCCTGTCTAGATAATGTAATGCTGCAATAGGCTGAAGTACATCGAATCTTAGTACAGTCATAGAGGAGATAAGAATCCAGAGAGAGCAAGATAGAGAGCGATGTACCTCCCATGTTGACAAGTCACTTCCACGTGATGGGTAAGGTCGATCAAGTGAAAGCTCAACTAGGAACGTACAACTCTCAAGATCATGCAACTGTATATTGAATGAAGGTGTGTTATTCACCAAGTTGTACAAGTTAGGGGGTGGGTATTCGGTTCAACTGAAACTGAACAAAACCAAAAAACCAAAATTTTAAAAATACAAACTGAACCGATTTAATTTGGTTCAATTATGATTCAATTCAGTTTGAACTGAATTTTTTTAAAAAATAAATAATTTTAACATATTTTAATATAAATAATAGTTCTTATAACATATATTTTCAACATAAATAACATTTGTAATAGATTTTTAAACATTTTCAATATAAAAAATAAATTTTAAATAAGATTGAATCATCTTAATTTGATTTAATATAAATTTAATATATTTTGGTTTGATTTCAAACAAATTCGATTTAGTTCAATTGAACTGAAATATTTTCATCTAAAAATCAAACCTGATTCACCAAATTTTTTTTTAAAAAAAAAAAACCTGAACCGAACAGAATTTATATTTAAACCGAATCAAACCAGTCAAACCAGTCTGGTTCGGTCGGTTTTTCAGTTTGCACCAATTTGTGCCCACCCCTAGTATGAGATAATCATGCAAAAGTATAACAAGTTGAAAGGTTTTGTTACATATTGCTCCTCTGCTGCCTTGTTCTTATTGTTAAAATATGGAGGAGCTGCTGCAGTACCACCAAGGGTCGAATTGAATGGGAAGGGAAGAAGACCTCGGAACCCATCATCAATCCACCGGATTTCACTGATATAATCAGGAACAAAAAATGATGAAGGGAAGCGATGCCATTCACTTCCAACACAAAGGACAGACCCTGCAACATATAGGAGACAAACTGAGATGAACTCTGCATAGAACTTATACCAGACAAGGTATCACTGTTCATAAATTAAAAACACAAGATTAAAAAAGAAAATTATTATAACAAGTTCAGCGTACCAGAAAAAGATGGCATGTTGGAAACAAAGGAAGCAATTGCAGTTGTTAATGGTAATCTTGAACAACAACAGTATGGGTGCATTATATAACACTGAATTAGATAACACTACCTACCATAAAGACTATGAAAGATCAATGGTAACTGATGGTATACAATTGCAGAAAGGGAAAACACATAAAAACTAATGGGACTTATTTTGTGGCATTTTGAAAGTGACCCAGCAGAATTTTGCTACATTTATAAGTATTCTGAAGAACAATGTGATTTTATATTACGTACACAACACATTTTCTCCAAAACCAAAGTAAGCTAGCAGAGTTCATAGAAAATTTGCAACTAGAAACATATAAATGAACTTTCCAAACTTTGAAAGTCCTACAGAAAAAATTCATGGTCTATGATATGAATTTTCAGCTGCAATTTCACAATAAAAATGAGGCACTCATACAAGTTATAAACTTGTACCCGTTCCTGCATCATCATGGTGCTCCAAAATTTTGTAAGCTTCAATAGGAGCGCCATAACCATTAATAAGAGAGAATGTACGAGCATGGGATGCGCATAATATGAGACCAAGAACTGCAGGTCTCAGAATTTTTGCTATCTGCATAGAAACATGCAATAATTTTAATGCTTATTGCATACACAGAGGAACAAATGGGAAATGGACAAAGAAACTACCATAACTATCAGAGAATTGTCATGGGGATTATATCTGTCTCTGAAAAGATCAGGAAAGCTCTCAATGACAGCGGATGCAGCGACACAAACAAGAGGGTATATTGGATAAAGGAACCTGCAATGGTCATTGAAGGTATGTTTAGTCATCAGTTTCCATAATTGAGGTTCATGCTAGATGGAATTAAGCAGTTCATTATCTAGAAAACCTAGATAAGCCCTACAGTAAGATCAACATCAGGAATAAACATGACTTGTTATCTGTGGAATAACAAAGTTAGATTACAAACCAAACTGCACCAAATATCCAGGATCATCATCCCAGGGGAAATATATCATTGTCGCTCGTGTATTTCACATCAGAAGGATCATAAAGGATTCGCCTTGTTTTCTTATGAAAGAGTTTGCATACATGTGAGGAGATTGAATCATTGTTACACTCAATATTTTAAATGGACAATAAATGGTGTTCACATTGTGGATCATAATTCAGATGAAAAATCCCAGAATGATACAGAAAATTTTCCATAAAGCGTCCAGATCCAGAACATTCATCTACAAAACTTATTACGTAATAAAACTAGCTAAAAGAAAGCTATAAAGATGTTGAATGCAACAGCAAAACCAATCATACCTTTCTTCTTTGTGGGGCTGCAAGGACATAAATCCTAACCAAATATAAAGAGGTGAGACCACAATTAGGAGGTCTGGAGCATACTTTCTCCTTGCAATTGGCAAAATTCCCAGGAAGAGCAAAGCGAGTACAAAACAGAAGTTAAAATTGTTAAATCCATTCCTCAGATAGAACAATGACCCTTCAGTCCCATACAAGTGGCTCTCACCACCTCCTAAGACATTATAGAGCAAAAGATTCAGAACAGATGATGTCCACCTTCCATAGTAGTGATAATCAACAAGTACTGAGAAAACCTGAAAGAACCCAGATCTTTAAATTGTAACAAGAATAGAACCCAGATCTTTAAATTGTAACAAGAATGGGCATAAAAGATTACATGAAAAATTCATATTAGTTCCCAAGCATTCATATTGTTCAAAAATATACCCAAACTTTTCAAGTAAACATTGAAGTAGACAAAAACTTTTTGAATTTCAATTTAAGTTCTATTGTTATTCCTCTTGGAGAAACATAAATGAAAATAATAAATAATGTGGAAACCTACTGAATGGACAAATTACTTTTTTTTTTTTTACCCTTTAAAAATAGTTTGAAATAATCTCCCAACAAAAATCAAAAGTAAGTTGTCAATTCTTTTGAATATGATGCATTCCTTAGTGTTTAGAATATTATTTTGAAAAATAGCTTTGTGTGGAAAAGAACTCCCTCCACACTTAGTCCTACATATTCCAAACTTGTAAACACATTTTAAAAATACATTCATGAATTTTTTAAAAAACACATGTTAAAAAGCACTCAGTTAAGAATGTATTTTGTAAAATACATTCTTTAGCGTTTTTAAAAAACACATTTTAAATTGGCAAAAGGCACACAGTTAAGAAGTTTAAGTTGTGTAATCAAATTTCAAAGATTAAAACAGAAAAAGATCAACAATAATTACATGAACAATCACATGAACTAAGATTAAGTATTCGAGAGATTTATATGAAACTATGGGAAAAAAAATGATGTAATTTGCAGAGAATTAGAAAATCTTTTCTTAACTAATTATTATGGTTATTATTATGTTCTTTTACTTTAGGAACTAATTTTGATTTAAAACCTTTTATGGCAGACTTGTACAAGTTTTAAAATCAAACAGTTTTGCTGCATAACCAATAAAACATTGTGTTTAAGCAGAAATAAAATACATTGTATTTTAACAGATTTCCTGATGGTAAGAAGTTAAGATATCTTTATCTATACTACATATAAAAGTTGCTCATTAGGAAAACTTTTTTGGACAAAAAGATATAGAACTTTTTTAAATTGATAATAATAATCTTAAATTATAAATTTTAATTGGATGAATAGTATTTTCTTTGTAAAACTAATTATTAGTTCTACTTTGAAATTTGTGATTAAAATAATGGATAAAGATATTTATATCTTTAAATTAGTGTTATTTTATTTTTCAAATTTTTAACAATTAAAATAAATGTAATTTATCTATCTACACTATACATAAAAGTGGTTCATTAGACAAAATTTTTTTTAATATAAAAAAGTATAGAACTTTTGACAATAGTAACCTTAAGTTATACTATTTTTCAAATATTCTACAAAACTACTTTATGTCTAATAATTATTTTAATTACATGCAGTAAAAAATAGTGTAATTAAATGTGCATTGAAACTTTAGGGACTACCATAGTTTTAAATATCAGCTGTTATGGCTATTACAATAAGATTCGTAACTGCCAAAACAATATTCTCTAATTCAACATAACTATTATCAATTCACACTTAAAATCACTTGATACCATTATAATCCACCGATACAAAAGAACCAAGCCGTATCATATAATATTTTTTTTAAATGGTTCATAATATCTTCGGCCACAACCATTAAACTTTGACCATGATTTACTGACACATCTACAATGTGATCGCAACCATGACCGTGATTTGAAACCCCGGAGACTTCTATTGGATATGACCATAATTTTGAAGATTATTTCAAACCATTCTCAATGACTTAATAATAGACTATATGCAACTCTTAGATGCCTATCACTAGATTTATTAAGCCACAAAAAGGATCTGCAAGCAAAAAAGAAAAATAGAATGAACTTACAAGAAGAGCAAGAGAAGTGACAGCAGCAGCTAAAAATGTTTGCTTGAATCTTCTAGCCAAAGAGTAGAATGTAATTGGCAGGAAGGCCAAGATTGAGAATGGCCAGCCAAGGATTACCCCGACGACAGCAGCAGCAACAGCCATAACAGGTTTATCAAGAAGAAATAACCCTGAAGAGAGACTCATGGCATACATAGAGAATGAACTTGGCAGAAAACCTGGCAAGCAAAACCCCAAGGTAAAAGGTATCATAAAAGGTCCATATAAGAAGCAACTAGCAATGTCACATAAAGAATACAACAATTGAAGATCAACGCATATTGTTAATTGGCTAAATGAAACAAGAACAGAAATGGAATACCATCAATAGTTAGCCAATTTAATACATTGCATTAACACTGTTTGAAAAACTAAAATCACATTCCAAAGAAAAGAATGAAAACAACTAAAATGGCCTACTCACTTGTACTAGCAAAGAAACAGCCACTGGTTAAGCATAGCATTGCAAGCACATAAGAAGCAAGACGTTTGCCATACTTCCTGGAAAGGGCAACTACCAAAGTGGCATCCGCAACAACAGAAATGAGACCAAGGAACAATCTTACTGCGTAAAATACTCTAGCCTGTGAATATGCAAAAACAAGTTTTAATTTCATATTGCTAGTCAAATTTCAGATACAGAAAAGAAAGTGCGCAGTCACAAAGAACCATATGCCATCAGGAGATTTTGCAGAAGGCAGAGGCAAAGTTTTGATATCTTACTTTCTCTTCTCTGTACAACCAGGAAGCTGGTAGACCCACTAGTTCATGAAAATTAATATACAAGTAAGACCGAAGAGCAAACTGAGAGCTGCAAGTAGCATTTATAACCCAACAATCAATGTCAAACCAAACCCAACAAGTCCTTCAAAGAATCAAAAGCAAATTTTAAGCTCCAAATAACAACAAAAAGAAGAAGAAATCCCAGACCCATCAAATCGTTTCAAGTACCTCGTATTTGAACTATAAAAAGCATCAAAAGAGGAAAATAACCAAAACCCAACAAGCCATTTCAAGTAAATTTCAAGAAAGCTACAATCTTTATAGCAAAACAAAAAAAGAATTAAAAAAAAAATTACCTGTATTCCCATGTTTGAAAGCCAGACTTGTAAAGAAGATAATGGAGAGGTTCCCAAAAGTTAAAAACCTCATCACAGTCATGTATGATGTTTGATGTGGCGCTCATATACCTTAGCATTCCCAAAGCTAGCAAAGGCAAAAACCATCCTAACCCCTTCTCCTCGTCTTCTCTGCCGCTGGAACTGCCACGTTTATCAACCTTCGTGTATGGCGCAGATGATGATGAGGTCGCATCGGACGGTACCGGACGCCGCTGCCGCGCTGATAGAGCCATTGATGCTTCTCCGTCTCTGTTATGTTTGTGTTCTGTCGTGTGTGTGACAGCAAATAATGGGCCGGTCAGGCGTGGAAAGGAGAAGCGATTCCTTCCTTGATGTCAAAGGAAATTAGGCACTTTCTTTTTTTTTTTTTTTTTGAGGAAATATATCTTTGTTTCTGGAAGCTTTGTTTAATTAAAGGTTTTTTCTTTTCTTTTTTTTTTTTTTTTTTTGACATGGGTAATCAAAGTTGCTGGGATAACTATCAAAGAAAAATCAAGTCATTTTTTAGAAAAATAATTTTTAATTTTTAAAATAGAAACTCATTTTTAAATTTTAATAAATTTATCTAAATAAAAAATATATTATATAAATATATGTATTTATTAATATTGGCTATTTGATTTTTATTTTGTAGTAACAATTTTTATTTCCACCAAAATAAGAAATATAAAGTGGCAAGTTATTACCAAAATTGTATGTTATGAACTGGTGTTTTGTGACGATACTTTGTTAAAATAATAATCTCTACCTAATCTAATCTAATTTATAGGTTTTACAAGATACGTCTGCATCTTTTTTCTTTTTTGATCTCCATCGAAATACTCATTATTGCAGCTCCGTTTGTTTCATAAAAAATATTTTTTAAAAAAATATTTTTTATATTTTTTATTGGATATATTTAGAAAAATTAATCAATGAAAAATATTTTTCTGATAAAAAAAATAAATCATTTTTCAGAAAAATAATTTTCAATTTTTAAAACAGAAAGTTATTTTTAAACTTTAATAAATTTATCTAAATAAAAAATAAATCATATAAATACATGTATTTATTTGAGGAAAAATATCTTTCTTTCTGAAAGCTTATTACCTTTGTTTTATTTGTTTAATTAAAGGTTTTTTCTTTTCTTTTCTTTTTTTTTTTTTGACATGGGTTATCAAAGTTACTAGGATAATGATCAATACTAAATTATTATTACCTTTTTTTTATTTGTTTAATCAAAATCACTAGGATAATTATCAATAATAAATTATTAAAAAATCAAAACATTTGAAAATACTATATTTTTATTATAATATAAATTTATAATTTATATAATAATATATATTACATTAATATATTTTAGATATATCAAGTAGTTTTCTATGTGCAAATGGATCAAATCCAACAGAAAATTGTTGTTTTTTTAAAATAAAATTGATGTACTTATAGAAGAAAATCAATTACTTATCATCATAAAATCAAAGCGACTCGGCATCAGCTTTCAATGTCCAAGTCATAGTAATAGGAAAGAAAAATTATGACGGTGCTATTTGGTTTTTGTTTTGTAGTAGCAATTCTTATTCCCACTAAAATAAGAAATATAAAGTGGCAAATTATTACCAAAATTGTTATGTTATGAACTGGTGCTTTGTGACGATACTTTGTTAAAATAATAATATCTACCTAGTCTAATCTAATTTATAGGTTTTACAAGATACGTCTACGTCTTTTTTCTTTTTTGATCTCGTTATTGTAGCTCCGTTTGTTCCGTAAAAAATATTTTTTAAAAAAATATTTTTTTATATTTTTTTATTTGATACATTTAGAAAAATTAATTAATAAAAAATATTTTTCTAATCAAAGAAAAATTAAGTCATTTTTCAGAAAAATAATTTTTGATTTTCAAAACGGAATTTCCAAACTTAAATAAATTTATCTAAATAACAAATAAATCACATAAATACATATGTTTATTATCATTAGTCATATTTGACTACCGATATCAGTCATCAATCATCGTGATGCAACCACAGATCATCATCAACCGACGCGGTTACTGGTGATAAATGAGACCCATAAAAAAATTTTATTTTTAATGCATTTTTTATTATATTAAATAATAAATAGTATAAATATAAAATATTTATGATCTAAATTTTGTTATAATCTTATAAATAAAAAAAAAATTAACATTTTTTATAATGTGTATCAAACACCACAAATAAAATGTTACTTATAAAATATTTTTCTTAGAAAATATTTTCCTTAAATAAGTTATTTTTAACGAAAAAACGAAGCTTTGCATATTTTAGTATTTATATGATTTCTATACTTTTTATGAAATTCATTTATAAATTCACATTTTATACATTTGGTGTAAATGAAAATTATTTGCAATCCTATTTCATTAAATTCTTGAAATTGCTTATAAGTAAATTAAACTCTATCAAATTTGATAAAATTTATAAATGAATTCTGTAGTTATAAATTTTTTTTAATTATGACAAAAATACTCTTAATTAAAATACATTTTTCACTTTTCTTTTTTCTCTTTTTTCTATCTGTACTTCTTTTTCTCTCTTTTATATTATATTTGTAAGAATTTTAAAAATAACACAAAGATATTTTATAAAATAAAATATTTTATTAAATTTTACACTTTATAGTATACCAAAGATAGAATTTTATTTGCAAATGAATTTTACAAAAAAATTATTTACAAATAAAATGAATTTTAAATTTTTTTTATCAAGAATTTTAAGTTACAATAGAATTAAACACATCATTAGGGGTGTTTAATTATTTGATTCTCAAGAAAAAGTAACTGAAAAGAGTTGAATTTCGATGTTTAGTTTTTATGGAAATATTATATCTTATGAAAGTTACATTCTTAAATTTGTGGACTCTACCCTTACTTTTTCATCTACATAAAAAATAAAATAATAACTTTCATATCTTAAGAGATGTAAAAGTTACTTTTCATTCTATAAAATTATATAATTATATATGGACAAATATACCTTTGATTAAAGTAATATACAGACATATACAACTATACTTTTTTTTTTGTTTACTAAAATAAAATTTATATATTTGTTTAACGCAATTCTAATCAAAATCAAGAGTATAGGTCATCATTCGATTTTAATTAAAATGATTATTGAACTGTAAAAAACTGTAATTTCTTATTAGTTTATTGAGTAATTAGATCATTTTTATACTTATTTAAAATTATAGATGATAATTTTAAATCTTTAGTATGTTCTAATTGTTAAGTATTTTTAAGATAACAAATTATTTATTTAGTACAGTTGAATAATATTTATTAAGTATATTATAATATTTTTATATTAATTTAATTATAAAATTATATTAAATTATATTATTTAATAATATTATATTTATTATGTATTATAATATTATATATTACTATCATATTTTAATTATATTTTATATTGAATTCATCACTATGATAAATTCCATTGTACAAGATTATTTTGTGTAGATTAATTAAATAAAATATGCAATTGCATCATAGCTTAGTAGTAATATAGGTTAATTTATTTGAATTATTTTATTTGAATTTTCCTGTATATAAACCAAACATATTAATTTTAAATGTCCAAAAAATTTTATATCCAACCAAATACAAAAATCTTACATTTCTGAAATTTTGTGCCTAAAGATTTACTTTTCTAAAAAAGTTATTCCAAATAGAAATATTAAATTTTGACAACTAAATGTCTTCTTAATTATTTAAAATGTAAAATTTTATATTTGTAATTATAACTAAAATTTATAAATTTTATAATTATATTAAAATTAATTACAATTTGATCTATTTTTGTCAAAATTAAAATATAAAAATATTTTATTTGATGACATGGATTAGAAAAAATAATTTTCTTCATTTCTTTTTCATTTACTTTTTTCTCTTTTTCATCTCTCTTTTTTTACCATCAAATTCTTACTTCATTCTTCTACATCTTCACTTCTACTTCCACCTCTATCTCCACATTTATATCTTTATCTTTATCTCTATTATGATAAAATTTAAATAAATCAAAATTTGAAATCACAAACTTCAAATATTTAAAATAGAATTTCATTCTATTTAGGCTTGTAATTTTAAATTTTATCACCATAGAACTAGAGATGGAGATAGAGATAAAGGTAAAGGTGAAAATAGAGACGAAAGTAGATGTAGAAGTAGATGTGGAGATGAAGGTAAAGGTGAACATGTAGACGAAAAGTGGAGGTGAGACAGAGATAGAGAAGGAGGAAAAGGTGAAAATGAATATAGATAAAAATTTGACAGTGAAAATAATAAAAGAATCAAAGAGGAAAAATGGAGAAGAGAAAAAATAAATTAATATTTTTAACTCATATCTTTAAATAAAATATTTTTTATTTCAATTTTGATCAATTTTAATTAATGAGCTAAAATTACAACTAATTTTCATAAAGTTTATAAGTTTAAGTTTAAGTTATAATTATAAATACATGAAAAATTTTAAATTTTCCAAGTGATTAAATCTTTATTTATTTTAATATAAATATGTACATGTTGTTCCATATTAATGAAAATATGAGTTTTAAAATCAATTTATGACTCAGTTGGGTTATCTTATTTTTTATATTAGAAAATATTATACTTTTTATTTTTAAAATGAAATTTTAGCTATAAGAATTCTTTATTAGAAGTTATTTTCTTTAGAAAAAAAAATAAGAATTTCAAGATTTTATTCAATGAAATAATAGTATAAACTAAAGTCATAACATTTTATATAGTATATTGTTTGACTAAATTTAAACATATAAGCATTCAACAAAATTGAGTTCACAAAATATTTAGATTTGTCAATCAATAATATGCATGTTCTAATACATGGTAATATATAAACATTTTTCAACTCCACTATATAGTTTTTCTATGTGTTCAATTCAATAATCTTCAATATAAAATATGTTCTGATGAAAAATCTTGTACTTCTGTTTGTGCTAGTAAATTTCATGCAATAAATATAATTAGAACTTTCAAACTATAATACATTAACAATTAACATAAATTCACCATAAAAGAAGAACAAAGAACTTCAAAATCTATAATAAAATGCAAATTTAGGGAATAATATCTTATAAATAAATATATTTGAATTTTATCAAACAAAAAAACCATCAAAATGAATAAAATAGAACTTTATAATCAATAAATTTAAATAATAAATAATAAATCCTAAAAAATACTATTGATTACCGAAAACTAAAAATAACAAACATTAAGGAGATAAGCTACTCTAATGATAACTTTAATGTCATATTTGGTTACATCAAGGAATGAGAAATGGAATCCTATTCTAAAATAAGTGTTTTAAGATTTCATTTTGTGTTTGATATATCTATATAATATAAAGAATAATGAGATATTTTAAATTTTTAGAATCTCACTATTAGAATTTTTATGTAAATTAATCTATTAAACATGAAAATATAATTAGAATCTTATTCTATTTTCATTTCTTGATATACTAAACATGTTCTATGACTATTACAAAAAGAAAATAGTGCAAAAAGGTTATTGTAAACCATTCAATGGCCATTGATAACTCTAAGGTTATTATAAAAAGAAAATGGTATAAAAAGGAAAGGAAGAGTTTGGGAGAGAGAGAGAGAGACAGACAGACAGAGATTTTAATAGAAAAAGTGAAATTTCATTAAGAAGAATCCAAACTCAAATTATTGGTTACAAGAAATTGAATATGACTAGACTTTTTCCATTATAGAAATACTTCATTATATAAGGAAAGAACTCAGTTAGATTATGAGTCACTTGGTCATTAGTTCTATGAATAAAATGAAATGAAATTAAATTAAATTAAACTAAACCAAAGTGCTAACTACTTGGCATCTTCTATAATTAACTACCCCTTCATATTACTCTAAAGTTGCTTCACTAGTTTTAAAGCATCTAATCCTATGACAATGCAAATAAGGCAATAGTCAAGCCATACTAAATAGCTAAAGCCATCTCTACCTCAACGCTACTATGACAAAACTAATATCACTATCCCAACTGTAACTGTATTGTGGGAAATATCTACTGAAGCAATAGTATTCACCTTATAATAACTAGGTAGAGGACTCCACTTATAAAGTTGTCAATATGATTATCTTAGGGTGTGCCTATTGAAATTCCTTCAATAATTTAAATCCTAGGCGAAGAATTTCACTAAGTTCATATGGTTGCTCCCCATACACAATATGACTGTGTTCATGTTTTATGCTTCATAAACATACCATAAAAATATTAAAAGCCTACATAGGAAAGGACTTATGAATATTTTGAATCCACTTTATATATCACTAGCCTAGCATGAGTTCATATGTGACATGACTCGAATTTTAGACCATGCCAGTGATAGTAAACAAAAAGACTTAAGGCCTCCAAAACTCATAACAAGCCTAACTTAGCTTATGAAAAGACCCATCATGACTTTTACTACGTCACTCCAATATTATAAATCTTAAATTGATATTACTACCACTTTCACTTATAATGGATAAACTAATGGGAGTTAACATGATATTTCTTTCTTTTCTTTTTTCTTTCTTTTCTTTTCTTTTCTTTTCTTTCATAAAATGAATCATGTTTAAAATAAGTTCTCATAAATAGTCCTTAGAATTAAGATGTCCATAGATAAACTTACATCATTTTATTCTCATTGCATATCATAATCATTAACATATAATCCTTTCACATATAATCTTATTATATTGTATACCACAATCATTAACATTTAACTCTCACATATATAATGTCATTATACACATTTTATAATATACTCAAAGACATTATGAAGATAACTAAAAATATAAAATACTTAATAATCATATTTCTTAACTAAATACATAACCCTTTATGAAATTTATACACAAATAGTTTAAGCAACTACGAGAAATAATTTTAGTGCCTTAACATATACATAATACTTATTACTTAATCTTAACCTTTAAACTTTTAAAATCCTTCCATAAGTTTAGTCATCATTTATATCTTCCCTACAAAACAATTATGTGTGTAGAGGGGAGGGGGAGGTGAGTTCCTTATAAGAAACTCAGCGAGAGATTTTATATGTCTATATGCATGTTCACATGTCTTTACATGAATGCGTTGCTATCTACATTGCATAACATGTGCATATAACATTCAAATGTAATATCATTACACATATCGATAATCAAGTCTATGAAAATCTTTACTTAGTTTATTTATCTTTCTAGTGCATGAAAGTTGCCTCTCTTATCATGCGCTCTTAAGGGGGTTGCCTTACTAGCCGTACTCTTTTACTTATTTCTTACATAGGGGAGTTTTATTACCAACCATGTCATGCATGCATAACATGTCATTCATTCCATATAGGTTATAATCCATGCATAGCTAGTTATGACTCTTTAAATTTCTACTTCATCCTTGAACTGTTCCCACTTCACATGACATTTATACACAACATTTATATCATGACATCTCATTTCACTTTTATAAAATGCATATGACTTTTATATTAACATAATTTGGCCTACTATGGCTTATATTTAAAACTTTATTGTATGTATATAATGAACATTAAAACCACAATAAAACCTCACACCTGGTGTTGCTAATCATTAATTGCTTAGCTTTTTCTTATCTTTGATCCTTAGAATCATACACAACTAAGCATATAAATAGATTTATATTAATATAAAAAAAATAAATATATGGAGAGTTGTCTACACTCATCTATGGAACATGTTTTCTGGACAAATTAAACTATTATTAGCCAAAAAGGCTCATAAAGATATTAAATCCAAACTTTTACTAAACCTACAATTTAGTCCAAAACTACATTTGCATACATAACTCCTATCATTCAGGCCCATAGTCCATATAGTACCTCATAATTTATCATTTAATATTCATGTACATGTATAGACTACCATTAATTCCACATTAAATATTTAAAGTTCTCAAATTTTTTAAACTTGTCAATTTAGTCCATTTGTTACATACACATCCTCAATTAGCATCATTACTTTCATTTCATCGTAACAATTTAAATTATATTGATAATTGTTACTAATTCTCAATTATTGCCTTAAAGTCCTTAATTATTTCAATGTCCTTAAACTTTTTATATTCTTTTAATTTAGTCTAAAAATATAATTAACTTTAATTTACATTCTATTAGCTCTAATTTCTTTATCAATAATGTACTTAAAATTATCCTACATCCATATTACTCATTTTTTAGTAATTAATCTTGTATAAACATCAATTTTATATTTTAAGACTTGATTTATAATGATTGAAATCAATAAAAATTCATAAAATATTATCGAGACCTCCAAAATTCAAGAAACTTAAATCGTTGTGACTGGAGTGAATAATATGATCCTCTGGCATGAATTTTTGTTTGGGCTTATTGAGTTGCCGCTCAACCACTATGTGCAATGGCTATTGAAAAAATGGCTAAAGTCATATTATCAAACTTTTCGCCATGCTTCCATAAGAACTGATTGTATTATCATATAAGTTATCATTTATCTAAAATTGATTAAAAAAATGAAGCTTTGATCAAAACTTTAATTGGAGATGCCACCATCATCTGACATCCTTTCAAGACAAATATATGTCAATGGAAAGTTTACGAAGAAAGCGTTCCATAAAAACTTGAATCACTTAAAATAAAGCTTTCGTTAGAAAGATAATATGATTTAAAATTTTGCCCCTATTTGACCTAAAAATGCTCAAAATGATGTGATTGTTGCTATTCGGGTAGGGAAGGTAGTTGTTGTTGTACGTTGCCAAATGGCATGTTGCAGTGCATCCTCTGTGTGCGTGCGCGTGTGTGTGTATAATGTAAGATTGTCTTGCACTTGATGCTCCTTCCTTTTCTATTTTTGGGTCTAGGCTTGTCAAAACTCATCGATTTGGCCAGCCTAAACTACTTCAATCTTTTTTTTATTATTTATATTATTTTTTATTTCAATTATGTTTTCTAATAATAATAATAATAATAATAATAATAATAATAATAATAATAATAATAATAATAATAATAATAATACAATGATAATACAATAATCAAAGTCTCATAATTAAAATCCATATCCTATAAATATTTAATTTTCTTGAAATTAAATTTTTCATCCATAATTAAATTACTCTCTATAGAATACATATTAACTTAACTTAAATTAAATATTTTTTGAAATATAAATACAATATCTTCACCTAAATAAATTAACATTAAATTTGCTTAAATCAAATCATAAATCATCCTCGATTAATTATTTGTTATGACATAAAAATATCTTTTAAACAATTTGATATTCTAAATTAATAAAAATCTTTTCACATAAATAATCTAATTTTTTATAATTAAATATATTAAATTAAATCAATTCACATAATATCCTTAATTAAATCAAATTAATCAATAACTTAAATAAATTAGTATCTCTAACATCATTTAAATAAAATTTTTAAATATTTACTTAACATAATAAATTCACATAATATAATTAGGATTAAAATCATTTAAATTATATATTCATATTGACTTTAATTACTTTAATAAATTTCTTAAATCTCAATTAAATTCATACTTAAATAATTAAATTAATATGTTTAATTTTTTAAATTATTAAATATTTTTTTTTTTGCATAAACTCATCTTAAAAATATAAAATATCACTATATACTCATTTTAAATTTAAATTTCTTAAATATGTAATATTCATTAAACATAATTCTTAATAAATAATATAATCTTAATTAAAATAATAATTTCATTAATGTAAAATCATTTCTCTTTAAAATATTAGCATATACATTAAATAATCTTCTTAAATATATTAAAATATATTTAATCATTATTAAATCATTAACATTCATAATCATATACATAAAAATCAGGAAAAAGAAATGATACTTAAAATAGCTTCAATTACTAAAATTTTCAGAAACCAACTTTGAGCTTACAAAATGCATTGTTAATTAAAATTCATCCTTAAATTTTTATACTATTGTTACATATACCTTAACATTCCTCTCGTAGCTCATCCTTATTATTCTTGGATCATAAACGATCCAAGTTAACTCATGTCTACTCCTAAGGGTCTCTAGAGTTAGGAAAGAATTAAAATCACTTAAAATCATTTAAAATTCTCATGTGTAACTGTAAAATCATTTAAAACTTTAAATCTCATTTAAAATATCAAGATAATTTGTCATTATGAAAAGCCATTTATAACCATGATTAAGGAGCCTTAGTCTCTTTAAAAATAATTATTCCTTTCTTTAGTAATCTATTGGACAAACATAAGTTGTAACTTCATGCATAACTCTATCTCTATATTTTAGTTTACATTTGTATGCCTTTCAGATCATTTTCTCATGTTTTTCAGTATCTTTTACTAATTCTTTTTTCATTTCATATATCATAATTCTTTAAAATATTACTAACATTTTAGTAGCTCCTTTATATTTTGGACTAATCTCCTTTTCAAAATAACATATATAATACAATCAAATCTCTTAAGGCATCAATCCTCAAATATACAATTAATTACCCATCTAGAGCATGTATATCAATCACATTAATAATTTATTTCTCTTCCCATATATCATAACATCATTTAATAATCATCAATCCATTCATTTAAACTTAAATCTTATTAATATAAGTTTAAACATACATATCATATAAACAAACATGTCATAACATAATCTTATCATAATATATTTTAGCATTGGAGTACACTAAAACAAAAGTTGCAGTTGAATTTCATGAATTCAAGTATAATCATTCTCATTAGCTCTACATAAAGGTAAACAAAACTGAATTGAAATCGAAAAATTGAATGGAACTGATCAATTTGATTTGATTTGTTTATGTTATGTTTTATATTTAATTTAGTTGTTAATATTTAAATTTTGGTTTTCAATTTTCAGTTCAATTCATATGAATAAGGAACTGAATAAATCAAACTCAAAATAAAATAAATGAAGTTTTTTTTTTTATATAATTTCAAAATACTCTTAAGGCATTTATATCTTTTACTTTACAATAAAAGAAACCCTACTCTGCTTTAAGTTTTTTAAACATGTTCTGCCATTCACTATTTCTTTCTTCTCTTCTTCTTTGTGTTCTTCCTTCTCTTATTATTATTATTCTTCTTCTTTCTTTAATATTTTTTTTTACTAAAACACATATAATCCTTTCATTTTCATTAACATGAGTATTTTTTTTTTCTCTTGGTCATCATCCTCATGTAGATGAGAGAGAAGTGATGACAGTTGTGGAGGCATTTTGATTCTTAGACTATGATATGGAGGAAGTAGAGGCATTTTCTCCACTAAGGTATATCAAATAAATTATTTTTTATATAACCAACAAAAAAAAGATTCAATATTTAAGTCCCTTTTGAGTATGTTTTATAGAAAATAATGATTTTATTTTTGAAGATATTCTCACAAAGTCCTATTGAAAGGAAAGAGCAAACTCACTTGACAGTAAAATAGGATTTTTCTTTTTTTTTTTTTTTTGTTTAAAAAATGTTAAATTTTCATAAATTTTTATTAATATGTTATAATTAATGTGTTTTGATTTGTTTAATTAGAAATTTAGACTAATTTTAAGATTAATTTTTGTGTAAATTTAATTTGAGATTAATATTCTTGTTTATTTTGATATCTATAATTAATATTTAAGATTAATTTATTTTGTTTATATAATAAATTTTATAATTATATTGTCAATTTTTGTATTAGTGGATTATTTATTAATTTTTTCATGCCATTTTATAAATCTTTGTTTAGTTGCATGGATGTTGGATCATTGTGTTGTAATTTGAAATTCAAATTGTGATTCAATACTATTCTCCAGTATTTCATTTTGTTTGATGTCAGTACATTATGTTGTAATTTGAAATTCAAACTGTGATCTAATGTTGTTCAACATTTCATTCTAATTGGTGTTTGCAAAATTGAATTAAAAAAACTTATAATTGAATTGAATTTTTTTGATATAGTTTGATTTGGTTTTATAAGTATTTTGGTTCAGTTTGATTAATTTTTAAGAATATTTTGATTTATTTGATTTTGGTTCAATTTGAATCGAATCAACTGAAGTCTCAGGCATAGCTCCACATATTTAGTATGTTAAAGCTCCACATCATTAGACAAACATAATATATCCACATTGAACATAAAATTCTAACTCAAGGAAAAATTGACAAGACTAGAAAGAATTATATATCTTTGCAAGTCATAACTAAATATCCTTATATATCTTTCATCAATTCTATCACTCTCATCTCTATCTATCTCTTTCTACGTCCAAAGGTTTGACCGTACAAATCTTTGCAGTAATTCCACTCTGTCATGACTCAGATTTTAGACCGTGCTGCACTAAAGAGTAAGAAGGCTTGAGATCTCCAAAACCCATAGTAAGCCTAATTTAGCTCGTGAAAAGGCTTATCATGGCTTTCAATATGTCACTTTGATATTAAAAATCTTAAACTAACATTGACACCACTTTGAATTCTAATAAATAAACTAATGGGAGTTAACATGATATTCCTTTCTTTTCTATTTTCATACTTTTCTTTTCTTTTCTTTTCTTTCATAACGTGAATCATATTTAAAATAAAACTCCTATTAATAATCCTTAGAATTAAGATGTTCATACTTAAACTCACATCATTATAATCTCATTGCATATCATAATCATTAGCATATTATCCTTTCACATATAATCTCATTATATTATATAACATGATCATTAACATTTAACTCTCACATATATTATGCCATTCTACACATTTTCATAACATACTTAAAAGACATTATAGAGATAACTATGAATATAAACTACTTAATAATCATATTTCTTAACTAAATACATAATCTTTAATGGCATTTATACATAAATAGTTTAGGCAACTAAGAGAAACAATTATAGTGCCTTAACATATACATAATGCTTCTTATTTAATCTTAACCTTTAGACTTCTAACATCCATCATTGAGCTTAGTCATCATTTATATCTTTCCTATAAAATAACCGTGTGTGTGGGGGAGGGGTGAATTCCTTGTCGACAACTCAGTGAGAGATTTTATATGTCCATATGTATACCCACATGCCTTTACATGAGTGCATCTCTATCTACATGGCATAACATCTGCATATAACATTCAAATGGCATATCATTACACCTATGGATATATGAGAATCCTTACTTGGTTTACTTATCTTTCTCGTATAAGAGAGTTGCCTCTCCAGTTGTGCACTTTTGGGAAAACTGTCTCATTAGCTGTACTTTTTCACTTATCTCTTACACTAGGAGAGTTTCCTTACCAGTCATGTAATGCATGCATCATATCATTTATTCTATATAGGTTATAATCCTTACATAGCTAGTTATGACTCTTTTGAATTGTCACTTCATCCCTAAACTATCCTCACATCACATGACATTTATATATAGCATTTCTATCATGACATATCATTTCATTTTATAAAAATGTATATGATTTTTATATTAACATAATTTAGCATACTGTGGCCTATATTTAAAACTATGATTCACGTATGCAATGGATATTAAAACCATCATAAATCCCCTCATATAGTGTTGCTAATCCTTAATTGCTTAGTTCTTTTATATCCTTGATCCTTATAATTATATACACCTAAACATATAAATAAATCTATATTAATATAATAAAAATACTAAAAGTATAAAGAGTTGTTTAAACTCATCCACAAAACATGTTCTATGGATAAATTAAACTATTATTGGCAAAAAAGGTCCATAAGGATATTAAATCTAAACTTTTTCTAAACCTATAATTTAGTCCAAAAACTACATTTATACACATAACTCTTATTATTCAGGCCTATAGTCTATATAAGATCTCATAATTTATCATTTAACATTCATGTACATGCATAACCACCATTAATTCCATATTAAACTGTTGAACTAGGATAATCAATCCTAGGTTTAGAACCTCTTTTGATCATGACAAAGTAAATTGATCATCACTAATATTT
Source organism: Omphalea diandra (assembly GCA_949677035.1). Taxonomy (NCBI): domain Eukaryota; kingdom Viridiplantae; phylum Streptophyta; class Magnoliopsida; order Malpighiales; family Euphorbiaceae; genus Omphalea; species Omphalea diandra. The sequence goes on from CATIWR010044741.1 coordinate 40,721, forward strand.
CAAATAAGTGTTGTTGTTGCAGAATTGAATCAATATCTCAAGAAGAAATGAAGAAGTTGATAAATTCCAAAGTAACATGTAAATCGCGACCGCAACCTAAGATTTGCGACTGCGATTCATGTTAAGACATGCTGAAAATCAAGCAGGCGAAATCGCAGTGTCATTCTCGGCCGCGATCCTTGAAAAGAGAAAGGTCAGATTGACACAGATAAATTCGCGGTAGAAGTCTTGGCTGAGTCGCGACCGTGAATTTTAAAGAAACTCAAGAGGGAAGCAAGTCCACAACCACAGCCTGACAAGTGTCCCGTAAGACTGTTGGAAGTCAAAAATCGCGAAGACATCTTACTGGTAGCAACCACAATCTTTGTGGAAGAAGGTTAACCAATTTGGCAGTTGGATTCGCGGCCTCTATCGCGTCCTATGCAAGAAAAAATCGCGACCGCGACTTCTGAAAGTAGGTGAAGGACAACGACTATATTTTTCCAGTGAACTAATAAGAAGCTGACACGTGGACTAGCCGTTAGAAACAAATAGGGTTTCCCTTGAAGAATTTGGATTTCACGACCGCGATTTCACTCTGACAAGCATTAAATGCAAAATTTGTCAAGCATGTCTCAAAGATTTAGAGACCTTTGATCTGCAACGGCTCTTTGGTGAAGTTTGGCTATAAATACCCCACCAAACAGCCATGAAGAAGGTTGCTAATAAATTTATTACAAGTATTGAAAGCTCTTAATCTTTGCGACTCATTTTCTTCATCTTCTTTACATGTGTTAGGTGTGAGCATTAAACACCAAATTATAAGGTTTTGTGTTAGCCTCCAAAAACACTTTTAAGAAAGGTTTAAGTGTAAGCCTGTTGAAACACTTGAGTGAGGTTTTGTGTTAGCCTAGAAAACACTTTGTTGTAAGGTTGTGTGTTAGCCATTAAAACACAAGTTGTAAT
>CATIWR010044751.1:0-35395 GCA_949677035.1 Omphalea diandra
AGCCTTTGTGGCAATAATATTTGATAGCCTATGTGGCGATAATATTTGATAGCTTATGTGACGATAATATTTGATAGCTTATGTGGCGATAATTTTTGATAGCTTATGTGGCGATAATATTTGATAGCTTATGTGGCGATAATATTTGATAGCTTATATGGCGATAATATTTAATAGCCTATATGGCAAGAACATTTAATAGCTTGTGTGGCAATGATATGATAGTCTATGTGGCAATGAGATGATAGCCTGTGTGGCAATAATATGATAGCCTGTGTGGCAATGAGATGATAGTCTGTGTGACAATGATATGATAGCTTGTGTGGCAATGATATAATAGCCTGTGTGGCAAGAACATTTGATAGCCTATGTGGCAATGATATAATAGCCTGCTTGGCAAGAACTTTTGATAGCCCATGTGGCAATGAGATCTATAGCCTGTGTGGTAACAATATATATAGCCTAAGTGGCAACTAAAAATGAAAGCCTTTGTGGCAGTGATATCTATAGCCTATGTGGCAGCAATTTATAACATCACGTGTGGCAATAACCTTTGACAGCCTATGTGGTATTTAAGAGGAAAAACTCTTTATTTCGTACATGGATATGATGATGAGTTATTTATGTTTAAATATTGTTACGTTATTTGAGATTGAAGTATTGTTATGCATTTACTTACTGAGTATGCAAACTCACTCTTTTGCATGAAATTTTTTTAAAAAAAGAAAATTTTAATCAGGTCTTTTAAATGACAATGGATAGACTTAGAGAGAAATTTAAATAATTATTAAATGGGATGTCACATATTGCCTTTCCTTTCACCCTTAAAAATAACATCATCATCCACCAAAGTGGTGACTCGGCATTCCTAGGGTCAAAGGTGACCTTATTACCCTTATCACACAATTGACTTACGCTCAACAAATTGTGTTGTAAGCCACTAACTAGTAAGACAATATCAATTAATGAATAACCATCCTTACCTATGGTACCAATGCCAATTACCTTACCCTTGGCATTGTTTCCAAATGTGACATCTCCACCTTCTTTCTCTTTAAGTGATATGAATAGTCTTCTATTTTCAGTCATATGCTTTGAGCAACCACTATCCACATGCCAATAACTTGCATTGGTAGTAGTTACATTACCCTACAAAATGAGAGTCAATCACCTTTTCTTTGGTACCCAAGTATACTTGGATCCTAGGGGGTTAGTGATTGAATGATCCTCTAACTTGAGGTGAGCCTTCCTAATAAAGCAATGCATATTGACATGCCCATATTTCATGCAATAGTGGCATTGAAGATTAGACTTGTTAGTCTTTCTCCTATACATGAATTTAGTATGAGTAGAAAACTTTCTCATACCATGATCATGTGAATGCATGCATGGACACATATGAAGAGTAGGGGTAGACGGTTTTCTATGAGGATGATTATGCTTTTTGTTATACATATAAGCATGATTGGCTCTTTGAGTCTTAGCTCTAGAGCTTTGGGGAGCCTTCCCTTTGCCCTTAGGCTCAGGAGGCTTAATGCTAGGAGCACTTTTCTTCCCAATCACCTCAATGCTTGAGGTTTGAGGTTGTGAAGCTCTAACAAATGTAGTTATAGAAGATGATGAAGCTCCATTAAAACCTAGGCCATACCTAATTAAAGGTGGCCTTTGTTGCACAATAAGAGTGTCTAAAGCCTCTTTTCCTTTATGGAATTTGGAGATTGAGCTTCTATGCTCAATGACTTCCCCTTTGAGAGAGTCATTCTCCTTTCTAAGTGAGGCTAAGGAAGAAGATGATGTAGATAAATTTTCAACATATTTTTTAAGTTCTTTATTAGAAGGTCTTAGTTCATTTATAAGCTCATTTAGAGACTTGTACTCATCTTCTAGTTTGGAGCACTTCTTCCTATAGGTTTTGACTTGTGACTTATACTTGTCACATCTCATAGTTAGAGCTTCTAAAAGCTCTTCATCTATATCATCTACCTCATAATCAGAATTGAAGTGGGAAGATGTACTTACCTCTTGTGAAGAGTCCCCTAGTGCCATGAAGCATATGTTGGCCTCCTCTTCTTCCTCATCTTCACTTGAGTCATCATGCCAAGTGGCATAAAAGCTTTTCTTCTTCTTTTTGTCCTATTTCTTCTTCTTCTTTATCTTCAGACAATCATGCTTCATATGCCCCTATTTGCCATATTCATAGCATGTGACATCATTTGTTCTTTCTTTTAGACTTTGGGCAGATTTCTTAAAGACTCTTCTTTCTTTTCTTCTCCTTATCAACTCATTGGTTCTTTTTGAGAGCATGGCTAGCTCTTCTCCTTCTTTGTCACTATCCTCTTCACTTGAGGAGATGTCCATTTCTTTCTTCCTTGTTAAAGCTTTGAGACCCATGGTTCTTTTTTCTGGTTTTTCACCTGGGCCCCTTAGCTTCTTCATTTGCTCATTTTTTTGAATAACCAGCTCATGAGTCAAGAGCTTGCCAATGAGCACATCGATTTGGACTTTTCCAATCTCTGGATTGGACTCTTGAATACTGCACACCCTAGCCCCAAATTTGTCAAGTGGAAAAGTTTTAAGGATTTTAGTGTTTACCTCATAATTTGTTAGTGCTCTTCCAAACTTCTTCATATTGGTGACAATGGACAAGAACTGGTTGGTCATTTCTATGATGTTCTCATTGTCCTTCATCATGAAGAGTTCCCATTCGGTGACGTACATCTCCAAACGGCTTGACTTCACTAGGGTTGTGCCTTCATGATAATTCTCTAGAGTCTTCCATATGGCATGTGCAGTTTGGCAATGTTGCACTCTCCCAATCTCCTCTTTAGAAAGTGAGCTTAGGAGAATTGCCATTGCCCTATTATTCTTGCCATTTGACTTCTGGTGAGCTTCAACCCATTCATCCCTTGGGATTAATTCTTCATTATCATCCACAACTCTGGTAGGAGGCTTCCATTCCTTGATTACCACATCCCAAAGGTCTACCACATCTATTTCAAGATAGATCTCCATCTTATACATCCAATAAGTATAGTTGGTTCCATCAAACTATGGCCTTAAGTGTGAGCCTAGTGAAACACTTGAGTGAGGTTGTGTGTTAGCCTAAAAACTCAGTATTGTGAGGTTGTGTGTTAGCCTAAAAACACATTGTTGTAAGGTTGTGTGTCAGCCATCAAAACACAAGTTGTACAACTTGGGTGTGAGCTTGAAAACACGTTGAGATAGTGAAATACCCAATTGATAGATTGGGGAGTGGACATAGGGTCAATTATACCCGAACCACTATAAATCGTTGTCTCCATTCTACTCATTCTTCTTCCCCTCTTCCTTGTTTTTGAAATTTTTATACACCAATTCAACCCCACTTCTTGATGCCAAGGGACAACATATTATGATACCATATAGTAATAACATATTTGATATGATGCATAATAAATACAATAGTTGGTTATTCTTATTCTTCTCTAAATATAATTAGATTATTTATCATTTTAATTTTTATAAGCTAACAATCACTTTACTGCAATGACCAAAAATCCTCATAATAGATAAGATTTCATTTCTCTTGAACTTAAATCTCTTATATTAATGGACAAAGTCAAATAACCCTTCTTATAATACTTCAATATGTGGAGCTAGTCTTCTACAATTCAATTATAATGAAAATCCATATCGAATTAAGAAAAATCTCAAAATAAAAGTCCTACACCACATAGAAAATAATCATTCACTTAAGAAATATATAAAAATTTCTATAATGTCTCATAAAAAGAACAGAGAAATGAGTATAATTGAATTTATTATTCTTGTTATTCTTTGCATAGTATTTAGTTCAAATAATCCACAAATATACTTCATTTATGAATGAATTTAAATAATAGAATTCTATAGTAAATGAGATGTGATACAAATATATATAATTTATATAAATATCATTCTTAATAAAAGGATGAGAAATATTAGTTCTTATATTGATTCATGTCTATAAATAACAGGATATTGATGGTACAAATGATTAATTTTATTAAGGCATAAATAATAAATATTGAAAAAGAAATAATGGAGTCTATGCAATTGTACATAAATTGAAGTTTGTGATGGAATTGCAATTGTAGAATATTATATTGTGAAAGTGACGTTTTTTTTTTTGGGTAAGAAATGTGTGAAATACGATATTGAGACATTGAGACGTATAAGAAAAATAAATGTAAACAAAAAATTAATAAGGATTATGTGTTATTGAAATATAATAGAAAATATGGCAAAGAAAATCTTAAATTGATGTTGCTAATAGAACAGTGAAAAGTGATGTTATGATGCTTGCCATAGTAGTCGACTTAGGTGATTCGGATTGAGCAAAGACGATTGGCTCGGGTGGTTTTGGGTGAGTTCCTGCAAGACAACAATGGTGATGGGTGTTTGATTCATTACCAAAAGCTCACTATGATGTTTAAGTTAATAATTTGTTGAAGAGAATGAGTGAATGTAATATGTGAAGAGTACCCGATGAGTCCCTTTATATAGTGTTTAGCGAGAGCCATTTCCTAGTTGAAGTAGGACTTTATATCTTCATGTTTAGTGGTTGTTTCCTGGTGAAGAATATTTCAACTTCCTGATAAGAGATGATATTCTTATTTAAGATGAGTTGCGAATTAATCACTCTCTGAGTGGGCTGAGCCAAGTTAGCATGTCGTTCTATCGACTTTATTTATGGGCTGAGCTGATCTTTATTATCTATTATAGTGATAGAGGTTGAACTGGGCTTTATGTGTGACTGGACCTGATTTATATGTACTTGGGAGTATCACATGTCCCCCCAGTTTGAGTCTATTTATGGCTCGGGAGAAACGAAAGTATGTCCAGGCTAAGGGTGGATGAGTCGGGCAATAAGTGATTGTTTTGGGATCGATCTATTACTGAAAGGGATTTTGAAATTTAAAATTGAAAATAGCAGAGTTTCATTATAATGCTTGACACTTGTCATCCATGCGATATATTTCAAATTTTGCCTTTTTGATTTGGTGTATCAAGTTGATCAGGGCTGTTTGATGAAGGCATCAGTTCATCTGACCCTGAACCTTTGCATCTTCTCTTTAACCTTATAAATACCCTTGGGTTTTCTATAGAAAAAACCCATTATTGCGCCTGTTGGACTAGGGTGGTTAACCCTAAGTCTTAGACCTTTTTTGATATTGACAAAGGGAAATTGATCAATTCTAATGTTTCATGTTAAGTGTTGTTTTGTAGTTTTTAGTTAATCTTGACATTGAAAGTTGGATGAAGTTAAAAAAATCTCTAAAGTAAGTAAGTGCTCTCTAATTTGCGACCGCAACTTGATAAATCGCGACCGCGAACTAGACCAAGGCAAGTTGAAAAAATGGAAAGACATATTTGAGAGGCACTTCTCTGCCGTGACTAATTTAAAGAAAGGAAAGTCAGAGTCACAGACAAATTCACAGTGTAAGTCATGCCTTAATTGCGATTACGAATTTCGAAGTAATTCAAAAGGGAATCAAGTCCACAACCATAGCTTGACAAGTGTCGCAGGTAACCGTTGGAAGACAAAAATCACGATGGGAACTTGTTAGTAGCGACTGTGAACTCAAAAGAAGAAGATGAACACTTTTGGCAGACAAATTCGCGTCCTCAGTCGCGACCTGTATAAGAGAAATCGCGACTGCGACTTTTAAGAGCAGGTGAAAGGCAACGACTATATTTTCCTAGTGAACTAATGAGAAGCTGCTGCATGGACTAGCTGTTAGACATAAATGAGGTTTTCCTTATTCAATTTGGATTTCGCGACCACTAACGAGTAGTAGCGACTGCGAATTAAGACTATCAAGCATTTAATGTAAAAATCTGTCTAGCACACTTTGATGATTTTGTACCAGTTTTATTGCAATGTCTCTTTGGTGGGTAGAGGCTATAAATAGTTCACCAAACAGATGTAAATGCAAGAGAATTGATAACTTTGTATCCACACTCTTGCAATTTTGCTGCTCAATATTTTCTATTCTTTAAGTCATTGTTGGGTGTGAGCATAAACACCAATTGTAATAGGTTGTAGTGTGAGCCTGTCAAAACACTAAGATAGGTTATAGTGTGAGCCTATCAAAACACTAAGAGAGGTTATTGTGTGAGCCTGTTAAAACACAAGTGTAAAAGTTGTTATGTGAGCCTTCAAAACATAAGTGTAAAAGTTTGGTGTAAGCTTGAAAACACCTTTGAAAGATAGTGGAACACCCAATTTCTAAGAATTGGGGAGTGGACGTAGGGTTGTTTATATCTAAACCACTATAAATTGTGTGTTTCTTTCCTACTCATTTCTCTTCTCTCTTTCCAATTTAATTTTTATACACCAATTCAACCCCCCTTCTTGATTCCTAGGGCCAACAAGTGGTATCAGAGCCAAGCTTCACAATCAAACCTTCATTGGTTGAACAAAGATCATGGCATAAGAGGGAATCCACTCACAACTCAAGCCACACTTTGATGGAACATACTATACTCATTAGAAGTATAGGATGGAGATCTATCTTGACATAGATGTGGTGGACCTTTGGGATTTGGTCATCAAGGAATGGAAGCCACCCACCAGAGTTGTGGATGGTAATGAAGAATTAATCCCAAGGGAAGAATGGGTTGAAGCTCACCAGAGATCAAATGGCAAGAACAAAAGAGTAATGGCCATTCTTCTAAGCTCACTCTCTAGAGAAGAGATTGGATGAGTGCAACATTGTCAAACAACACATGCCATTTGGAAGACTCTAAAGAACTATCATGAAGGCACAACTCTACTCAAATCAAGCCGTTTGGAGATGTATGTCACCGAATGGGAACTCTTCATGATGAAGGACAATGAGAGCATCACATAAATGACAACTAGGCTCTTGCCCATTATCACCAACATGAATAAATTTGGAAGAGCTCTCACTATCTATGAGGTAACACCAAAATCCTTAAAACTATTCCTTTAGATAAATTTGATGCTAGAGTTTGCAGCATACAAGAGTCCAATCTAGAGATTGGAAAGGTTCCAATCGATGTGTTGATAGGCAAACTCTTAACTCATGAGTTGGCCATACAAAAAGATGAACAAATGAAGAAGCTAAGAGGCCAAGGAGACAAACTGGAGAAAGAGAGAAAAACCATGGCTCTTAAAGCTTCAAAAAAAGAGAAGGAGGTAGAGATCATCTCAAGTGATGAAAAAAGTGACAAGGAAGAAGAGGAGCTAGCAATGCTCTTTAGGAGGACAAAAGAGTTGATCAAGAGAAGAAAAGAAAGAAAAGGCTTCAAGAAGACAACTCCTAATCCAAGAGAGAAATCCAATGAAGTCACTTATTATGAATGTGGCAAGCAAGGCCACATCAAGTATGAGTGTCCCAAATTAAAGAAGAAGAGTTTTTCAGCCACTTGGGATGAAAGCTCAAGTGAAGAAGAGGAAGAAGAAGAGGTTGCCAACATATGCTTCATGGCACAAGAAGATTTTACAAATGAGGTAAGTACTTCTTCCCGTTCTCATTTTGATTTCAAGTTTGATAAGATAGATGAAGAACTTTTAAAGGCTCTAACCATGATGTGTGACAAATACAAGTCACAAGTAAAAACTTATAAGAAAAGGTGTTCAAAATTAGAAGATGAATACAAGACTCTTAGTGATCTTATAAATGAGTTGAGGACTTCTAATGAAGAACTCAAAAAATTAGTAGAAAAACTTTTCACTTCATCTTCTTCTATGGCTTCATTAAGAAAGGAGAATGACACTCTTAAAGGAGAAGTCATTAAGCTTAAAAGCTCTATCTCTAAGTTCCATAAAGGAAAAGAAGCCTTAGACACATTGATTGTGTCACAAAGATCACCACTAGTTAGATATTGTTTAGGCTTCAATGGAGCCTCTTCATCATCTCATACCACATTTGTTACATCTTCAAAACCTCAAACATCTAGCATTGAGGTAATTGGGAAGAAAAGTGCTCCTAACACTAAGCCTCCTAAGCTTAAGGGCAAAAGGAAGACTTTTCCAAGCTATAGAGCTAAGACTCAAAGAGTTAACCATGCATACATTTACAACAAAAAGCATGGTCATACTCATAAAAAATTTTCTCCTCCTACTCATCATACATGTTCATGCATGCATTCATATGACCAAGGTATGAGAAGGCCTCCTACTTATACTAAATTTTTGCAAAGGAGAAAGACTCATAAGTCTAAACTCTAATGCCATTATTGTATGAGATTTGGACATATTAACATTCATTGTTATATTAGAAAGGCTTACCTTAAATTAGAGGACCCTTCATCTTTTAACCCCCAAGGACCCAAGTATGCTTGGGAACCTAAGAAAAGTAACTTATTATTGTTGTGTAGGGGAATGTAGTAACCACCAAATCAAGCAATTGACATATAGATAGTGGATGTTCCAAGCACATGACTAGAAATATAAAGCTATTAAAGACATTGAAAGAAAAAAAAGGTAGAGATGTCACATTTGGTAACAATGCTGAGGGTAAGGTAATTAACATTGGAACCATTAGTAAGAATAGATGTTCTTTAATTGATAATGTTCTTTTAGTTAGTGGCTTACAACATAATTTGTTAAGTGGAAGTCAATTGTATGACAAAGGTAATAAAGTCATATTTGATCCTAGGGAATGCCGAGGATTCAACAAATTTGTATGAGGATTCAACTATGACATTGAATGTCTCTAAATGCATGGTCTTTCCCTCCTCATGAGACAAATTCTTAGCCTACTCTTGCCAAGTTATTAAAGGTGGCAAGTTTTGTGGCTCAACAATGGTAGTCTGTGGAGTGACCATAGGTTCTTTTCTTGTTAATGCTTGTTTAATCCTTTTCAATGTTACCATGAAGTCTGCATAAGTAGCAACTAGCTGGGTAGTAGTTTGATTATCAAGATTTGGGCTGTTAATAAAGCTAGAGACTAGGTTCCCCAGTATTGTTGGGGATGTGAGGGGTAGAAGGTTTGTTAGGAGTGTATTGTCCAAGATATTGGATTGAATGTGAGCCTATAGGGTTTTTGGATCATTAGGAGAGGCCATGACTGAAGGTTTGAAAGGTCTCCTATAATAAATCCATGCTTAATGCACTAATGACATTATGATAGTAGTCGGCTTGGGTGATTTGGGTTGAGCAAAGGTTGTTGGCTTAGGTAGTTTTGGTTGGCTTCTTATAAGACAACAAAGGTGATAGGATGTTAAACTTGTTGCCAAAAGCCCATTCTGATTCTTAAGTTAGTAATGTGTTGAGAGAGAGTGAGTGAATGTAATGTGTGAAGTGTACCTAGTAAGTCCCTTTATATAGTTTTTAAATAGAGTCATTTTCTAATTAGAGTAGGACTTGATATCTTCTTGTTTAGTGGTTGTTTCCTAATAAGGATTATCTTCCTAATACGACATAACTTCTTGATAAGATACAATATTCCTATTTAGGTTGAGCTGCGAATTAATCACTCTCTAAGTGGGCTGAGCTAAGTTAGCTTATAGTTTAATGAGCTTTATTTATGGGTCGAGCTGATCTTTATTACCTATTGTACTGATAGATACTAAATTGGGTTTATGTGTGATTGACCCTGCCTTATATGTACTTGGGTAGTATAAAAAAGGTTGAATGATATATTATCATTGAATTAGTTTTACAATTTTTAATGTAGCTATAGCTAATAGTAAGAAATTTGATAATCATGTGTTTAACAAATGAAATTCATTCTATTTAATATTCAACCCTCTTATGGTGTGATACATATATCGAATTGATTGTACCTTATAGTCTTATGCTTGGTTCTTTTTTAATAGCTTGGTCATATTTAGATTAAGTATATTATGAGCAATTTATATTTTTTTCCAGATGCTGAATTCAAATTATCGTGCTTCTAGATATTTCTTGAACATAATCGAGATGTCAAATTTTAAAGTCTTTATTTGTAAGCGCAAACATAAAATCAGAAGCAGAACTAATAAGATAGAGCTGCAACATTGTGAATGCAAAGATGGAAGTTTATGAGCATGCAAGTTCATGAGAATTTGCAAGAATATGATTTAACATCTTTAATGGAATATTGCAAAAAAAAAAAAAAAAGGACAATGTAATAGAACAATGAGCTTAAAGTTAAGGGCATGAGTAATTTGACTTAGTAATAAGCGATTGATCCATGTTTTGTAATATAAATTCAAAACAATTAAGAATAAGATAGTGATGTGTGATTTGCAAAAGCAAAAGCAAATGGGAAGGTTTTGAGATTTAAAGTAATTGCCTCCTAAAAGACGTGCCTTGTATATATCAGAGATGAATAACTACATCCCAAAGGTCCACTACATCTGTTCCATCCTATACTTCTAATGAGTATAGTTGGATCCATCAAAGTGGGGTTTGAGCTATGAGTGGATTCCTTATTGTGCTCTGAACTTTGCTCACCCAATTAAGGCTTGTATGTGAGACTTGGCTCTGATACCACTTGTTGGCCCTAGGCACCAAAAAGGGGAGTTGAATTGGTGTATAAAAAAAATTTAAAGTAAGGCATAAAAAAGGAGTAGAAAAGAGACACAAAGGTTTGTAGTGATTCGAGTATAACCAACCCTACATCCACTCCCCAATTCTCTGCAATTGGGTGTTCCACTAACTCAGAATGGTGTTTCCAAGCTCACACCTAACATTTACACATTATGTTTTCAAGGCTCACACAATAACCGTTACACTTTGTGTTTTCAAGGCTCACACAATAACCTTTCTTACATGTGTTTCATAAAGATCACACTAAAATTTCTCTTAAGTGTTTTCATAGGTTCACACTAAAACCTTTCTTACACTTGGTGTTTAGTGCTCACACCCAACAATTACAATCTCATAAAGAAGAGAATAAATTGAGTAGCAAAAGATTAAGAGCTTTGACACAAGTAATGAATTCTCTATCTCATTTATCATTGTTTAGTGGAGTATTTATACCCCATAGCCACCAAAGAGACGTTAGACTTTAAAGCTCAACAAATCTCCAAGACATGTTAGGCAGATTCTGCATTAATTGCATGTCAAGTAGGAGTCGTGGTCACTATAGGTCATTCACGATTGCGAAATCCAAATTTCCATATGAGAGCAAAAAATTATGGCGAAAACAATTGTGTCTGATGGCTAGTCCACGAGGCAACTCTTTATTTGTCCATCAGGAAAATATAGCCATTGCACTCTAACTGCCGGCAAAAGTCACGGTCGCTATTCTTTTTTGTACAGGGTGCGACTCAGGACACAAATTCTTCTGTTTGAAAGACAATCTTCTTCTTTTTGAATCGCGGTCACTACCCAAAATGTTTCTCTCGTGAATTTTGTTCTCTAATGGATACTTGAGACACTTGGCATGCTATGATTGTGGACTTAGTTCCCTCTTCATTCACTTTGAAAGTTGCATTCGCAACTGAGGTGTGGCACATACCGTAAATTTGTCTGTGAGACACTCCTATCTTTGGATAAGTTGCAGTAGCGATGATGCCCGTGAATCTATCTAGCCGAGTTTCACCCTGTCTTTGAACTAAGTCACAGTCGCAAATTACAGACCACTGATAGCAAATTTGGATGAACTTTGCCTTTTTGAAGATTATGCAATCCTTCTAACTTTCAATTGAAATCTTAACTTAATTTCACAAAACAACACTCAATTGAAACATTAGGATTGATCAATCTCTTTTGTCAAGATCAAAAGAGGTCTAAGACTTAGGATTAACCATCCTAGTCCAATATAAATTATGTAGGAAAATTTAATCGTTAATCTAACAACCCATATTCTAATACCTACAACCTAGTATGGCAAAATCACCCTAATTTCTCTTAGTCTAATAACAATACCGTCAACCCTAAGACACAAGGACACCATTTGGTTTTTAACTTTCACCACCAAACAGCCAACCTTCAAAAAAGAAATAAAGCCTAGCAAATCTCATGGAAAAATTCATATCCAAAATCGATTCTAGAATTGATGATGCAAAAATAGAATTAGTTGCTAAAAATTACTCATTTTCCATCCACAGCTTATAATCTAAGTAGGACAATTGGCCAATGCCTTTAGCTCTAGGTCTAAAGGTGTTCTGCCTAGCAATTTTGAAACCAACTTTGATATGGACAAGATTTCAGGGAAAGAAAAATATGAGCCTAAGCTAAGTCAATTAGAAGACGTATTTCATCTTCATCCCATCAGAGATTAGGTTTGAAAATTAGGTATGACTTGGGGAAGAGGTTAGACATCCTTAAACCACTTGGATATCAGGATTCGTCCTTTGGGGAACTTTCGTTCACTTTTAACATTTTAACTAAGTTATTGATTAGTTCGATTTAATGGCCCTAGACATACCTGTATCATTATCAAGCCAACCAAATCATCAACTTAAAAGGGAATGGGGTAATGCATCATGGTATAGTGGTTATCATACATTTCCATCAATCCATTCAAACATAATCATCTGAAAAAGGTAGAGGGGGTCATGTATCATGGTATTAGGGTTAACATGCCTTTCCATATATACACTAAAACATAATCATCTCATCCCTAATCATATGGGATGGTGGTGAAGACTAAAGTCATTGTTTAGCTCAAGCAAAATACCAACACCATGAAAATGTACAAGTTAGTGACTAAAGCAAATAAATAAACAAATAAAAAAATCAAATAAACAAATGAAATAATCAACCAACTTACCATATCTCAATAATCAAATTACCTAAATATGCATCTAAGTCCATAATATCACATTCCAACATCACATGTAAGACATGACAATGCCAAATAAACATCAAGTATAGGTTATACAACATGATGAAACAAAAACATTAGAATGCAAACATTTAGAGGACTTTTGATGGCCTAAGGAAAAAATCATTTACAAGGGGTCTTAGGATTGATGAATCCTCTCCCTATGTAGCTCATAAAAAGCTAGGAATCCATGTGCATGGCTTGCCATGAAAGAGGTTAGGATGCAACTTAAAAGGGAAAAATGCAAGTCCAAAACACTAATCATATGTCTTAACATCAAACATAATAATAAAAAGGCTCTCACAATCCTTGGAACCTGAAGTCCTTCACTTGGTCACTAGCCTAAAATGATCAAAACAAAACCATAATAGCCACATTTAATCACAAGTAAAGGAACATGAATATTGCATGAAAAAGGGGTTGCCAAAATTATTTAAAATCATGTCAAAGCTCCATTTTGAAATGAATAGGGATCCTAGGATGTTAGAACTCATCTTATTGTGCTATTGGAAACTTTGAACATTATAAAAGAGATTTTGAGAAAGGGGATAATCCGATGGCAAAAAAGAAGTTTTTACAATTCTGTCCCTAGAGAGCAAGGTTGTATTGCCCATTACGAGGATTGTACAACCCAAAAAGTGGGTTGTACTACATATAAAAGGCTATACAACCTCTAATTCCTAAGTTTTAATAAATAGAAAAAAATAAAAAGAAAGGATGAAGAAGGGGAAATTAAGGGATTTCCTGGGTGCCTTTAAGTATTCTTTACACTAAGAGGCTTACTAGATGTTTTGTGTCCTCCATAAATGCTTGAGGAATGAATAATGATGAACAGATTAGGCCTAGTTCTAACTTTGAAGTGATTGAAGTGGGTTAGTGTTTTTGTGTTAAGTATGGCTTAGGGAGAAATTTTGGCAGAGTAACCTTAGGGTTTCTAAGCCTCCCCCTCCTTTTCAAATGAGAAGGTATTTATAAGTGATGGATGGGTGCACAAAGCCAAAAAATGGTTTCGATTATAAAGTGTTTATGTCTTATTATAGAGAATGAGATAGATCTCATGGAATTAGGGTTTGCACGTAGGCTATACAACCAAGAATAGGTTATACATCCATCCATCAAGACTGTACAACCCTAGGGTTTTAGGGGGACCAATCTAAAAAGTTTTCCTACTAGAGTTTAGGATAGGGTTGTATAGTCCAAGATTGGATTGTACAACCTTGTTTTTAGGCTATATAACCATGATAAATGGGTTGTACAACCCATTAGTCCAAGCTAAAAGATTGGACTTTGGTTTTAAGCTTTTGGTCTCATGCTTGGTGTTGGGCTCTTCTAAGGTTTCTTAAGGCCTTATTTATCTTCCTTTGGTTTTCCATTTTTGCATTTTAAGGAATGCATTCAGTGATTTTCATCATTGGGATTTTCATCTTGAGGCCCAGAATCTCATACTTACAGTTTACCCCCTACTTTGTGGGGCTTGGAAAATAACATTTTAAAAAATGACTATTTAAATAAGTATTAACAAAGGAAAAGTATTAACAAAGCAAAGTAAGGAATGTAAACATTAGCAATGATACCAAAGGATTTCAGTCTTTAGCAGCTCTTTGAGCAGGTACTAAAGTTTGTTCTAGGAACTTTTTAGTATACACTAATATGCTTAGTTTAATTTTATCGACTCTTTAGCAGGTACTGTATTTCATCTAGTAATTTTTTAATAGGTACCATGTGTTTTATATCTGTCCAACAACTCTCTAGTAGGTACTAGGTTTCTTCTGGCAGCTCTTCTAGCAAGTATCACATGTTCTTGTATGCTCTAACAACTCTCTAGTAGGTACTAGGTTTCTTCTAGTAGCTCTTCTAGCAGGTACCAAGTGTTCTTATATACTCTAGTAGCTCCTTATAATGTATTGGGTTTCTTCTAACAACTCTTGTAATAAGTACTAGGTGCTCTTATGTGCTCCAATAACTCTCTAGCAGGTATTAGGTTTCTTTTGGCAGCTCTTCTTATAGTTACCAGATGTTATTGTATGCTTGAGTAGCTCTCTAGTAGGTACTCAAGTGGTTCTTATATTATTTGTTCCTTTATGACATCTTCAAGGTTAAGTTAATACTCTCGTAACCTTTTTGGATGTTATGGGGATTTATTTCTATCTTAGGATAATAGGCCTAGGCTTGGATGCTACAGGAGTGCTTTCATGGCCTCTGATATCTCCAAGTTAGAGAGTCTTTCCTTGAGAATATTTTTGAGATTTTAAGGGAGGTCAAATTTGTTGCAAAAGGGCATTTTAGTAATCTAATTTGGAATTAGGAGGGTTGGATCACCTTGAAAGCAATAGGGGTATTTTTGATATGTTGGGTTGTTGAATTGGTACTTCAGTCTTTCTCAGGAAGCTAAGGTCATTTTGATAAATTTGCAATTTTAGAATTCCGGTAACTAAGGGTATTTTTATAAATTGGCTAGTTAAGGCTTTTCTAAAAATAAAATGAAATAAAGGTATTAGGCTCAAAAGGGAAGAAAGTTGGGCTTAGGGAGCTTAAACGACAATAGAGCTTGAGAGTTGAAAAAGGAAAGTTAGGCTTGAAAAGGCCCAGTTCAAGCCTCCCTACTTATGGGTCTGTATAGTGCTAAAGGTAGTCTACATAGACTAGGTTAGGCTATATATACCAGGCCCGCTATAAATACCCCTGTGAAAGACACCCTCCTTATTTGTGTTATTTCTCTTTTCTCTCTTATTTCTCTCTCGCAAAGCTTTATCTGGATTTAACTCTTAGTTTTCCTCAATTTTTTAGGAGTTTACCATGGTTCAATACCATGATGACGAGATGTTCGATGTCTGAGAGTAGTTCCTTGACGAGGATGTTGTCACATTAGATGCTTTAGAGCAGTTGTAATCTAAGTGGGGATTCATGCGAGTGAGCCCATTGAATGGCGCAATTGAGAATATGATCTTGCCTGACTTTCCCTTGGTTGACAACCCATCGACAGTCTATAATCTATATCGTCACCTTGCAGGAGCAGCCTCAAGAATGGTAGGATCCTTTTACTTTGATTTTATTTTATTCTATTTATTTTCTAACTCTTTTGTCGTTGTATATTTTAGGTGCTGCCCCTTTACTTTTGGTGAAATGTTTATTTTCTGTCTATTGGTGTAGTTGGTTGTCTCAATTTGCGTGAATTTAGACTTTATTTTATGACTTGCATAAAGAAAGATCAAAATTAATTTGTGAAATAATCTATGCTAGATTATGACATACTTAGGAGAAATAAATAAATTACAAATAATTCATTTATTTATCTGTTCTGTTGATTTGTTAGTCTCGTGGCACTTTGCTTGTGATTATTTAATTAGACATAGGGTTTTCGCCAAATTTTATAAAAAAATATTTTAACTTTTTTCAGGGGATCGTTACCTTTTAAAAGCGAGGTGGGGTGGTAGGCCTTACTAGAGAGTGGCTTCATACACTGCATCCTCGGGTTGTAGGTTGTTTAAAAGGGATTGGGGATTGGACCTTCTTTTGCATGTTATCGAAGAAGGCCCTTAAGATTGACTCAATAATGACATATATGCTTCTCAAGTGATGGTGGACATGACCCATACCTCCCACCTAGCTCTAATAGGAGAGTTGACAATTACATTTGGGGACTTCAAATGCTTGATCGAGTTGTGCTTATTAGGTATTCCTCTACCCATAGATTCTGGAGTGCACAAGCTAACACTTCAGAAAGACCATTTGTTGAAGGTCCTAGGATGCATTCCCTAGCTCAAAGGGTTCCAAACTATATTGAGGACCAACATATGAGTTGATATGGTTAGGGTCACTTATGATAGCTCTAATGAAGTGATAGATCAACATGCCCACTATTTTCCTCTATGCGCTATATCAAGGGTTCTATTCTTGGAAGCCTTTGATGTAGTTGCGCTTTGCCTTATGCAAGTACTAAAGGACTTGGGATTACTTCACTATTTTGATTAAGGGTCCGCAACACTAGCATATCTATACTGATACCTTAACAAGTGTTCCTAAGGTAAGGGGTATATGTGCGACACTTGGCAGGTGCTTATCATAAGTATCTTTCAACTCTCTTCTTTGTCTTTACCTTTTTTTTGTCATTTTTAACCTTATGCCACATTTGTTGATAGGAATGGGGCATTGAGCTAGGCTTGCTATAAGGGATCAACCCCAAGGTTGATGTGGAGGACCACTATCTCATTTTCTTTGATAGAGTGAGGTGACCTACCTTGAGTCTTCCATGGTTAACAAGTGTGCCCATTTGGATGTGCTCACCCTCGATTAGGTATTTCTCTTTGCAAATTTGTGTGAATTGATTGCTTATTTATCATAATAGTGTCTTATACTTATAGTGATTATTGGTATTCATTACATATGCGCCTCAACTAGAGGGGTCTTATGGGGAAGTGGCTATTGGAGGTGGAAGAGGCAAAGGCAAAGGCCATCTCCTATGGTCTACGATTGATGATGGGGCCTTCCATTTATGAATGGTATTTGAGTAAGTGTATCTTTTACTCGCATAAGGGCTTAGATGCCTTACCTGTCTTATAATGCCCACCTATGAGCATGTTTTGGGCAATAGATTTATAAGAGGGTAGAAAGCTTAAAACAATGTTTTGTTTCATGCCTAAGGAGTAGTTAGTATTTGATAGGGTCTTGTACAAGTCCTAGATGATTGGAGCCTTAGTTGGGAGCTCCCTCTTATTGGATATGGCTATTCGAGCATTTCCTTAAAATGCAACTGATGAAGGGATCGTCCTTCAGAATGAGGTTAGGAACCACTATACAGGTTGTTAGGAAACCTGTAGCTTCTGCTGCTTAGGATCATAAGTGAGCCCATGTACTGAATTTTGGGGGTTTGGGACCTGTAGTAGTGGGTGATTTGGTTTTAATATTAGATAGCCTAGTGGATTCTTATATGTCTTCATTGATAGACTCTATGATGTCACTACAAATCACTCGGTCTGTTTGCATGTTCGAGTTGGCCAAGACTACTCATGTGAGTATCCCTTCAATTACTTATATCTTGGTTATGATGTAGGCTTCGTATTTAGGTGAGACTATGGTTGATCTAATTGATGCCCTTAAGAGGGTCGTGAAGCAGTAGACGCGCATTATGCAAGTTAGTAAGAAAGAATGCACAACAAATGCATAAGAAATGCATGAATGCATGTTTATTATCTATGTTTTGTGTGTCTTGTGCCATTTCCATCTTAACCCTTATGCTTTTGGTAGGAGACGATCAAAAGTTTGAATCACAAAATTAGAAATAGAGATCAATGCTTGGTGGAGGCAAAGGTAGAGATTGAGACCCTAGTCCAAGCTTTCGTAGATAAGGTGTATGTGGCTACTAACGATGAGACGAATTTAAAGACAATACCTTCAAGGAGCAAAGGAAGCTGAGCCTAGGAGGCCCTTGCTTAGTCTTTAGGATTTTCTTTTTTCTATCACAATGCAGTACATTCTAGATCATTGTTGATATTTTGCTCAATTGTACATTTTTATTGGGAGGTTTGAGAGTCCCAATTTTTTGAATGTTTACTTAGATATTGGGATTCCTTTACAATACATTGAGGTGATTTTGCCTCCATTTTTGTTAAATTTTGAAACTTTGGACCAAAACATGATTCTAGCCTCTGATTCTATATTTTGAGTTTTTATTGAACCAATGGTTAATACTCATTTATACATATGCTTTGAAAAACAGGTGCAAATGATGTTTAAGTCCAAAGTGTATAAGGGAGGTTGCCAAAATTTTCTAAAAGCTGAGTTATGACATCCTATTTACTAATCATTCCAAAAGTAGGTGCATTAACTCATTCATAAAACATGGAACACTAAATTGACATAATTTCATTAAAATTCTCTCATGCCATCCATTGTCATTAAAGGACCTTTCTTTAATTATTTTGAATACTATGGATTTTGTATCATAACATAGTAATTATTTACAACATAATATATATGGCTAAACAAACCAAAATACTAATAGATTATATACTGGCCTAACCTTTATCAAACTATTAGACAATAACTTCATAATTCAAATTGGATGCAATCTTTAATTTACTCTTCCTCAAAGAAAATTTATTGCAAAGGAGTGAGCTTACATACTTAGTAAGCAAACACATAATGATAATAAAAAATAACATAACAAACATTTAAATATAAATAACTCATCATCATATCCATACATATAATAAAGAGTTTTTACTCTTTAAAGCGACACAAACTATCAAATGTTATTACCACACAGGTTTGTTATATATTATTGGCACACAGACTATAAAATGTTATTGCTACACATGCTATAAATATCATTGCCACACAGACTATCAAATGTTAGTTGCCACATAGACTATCATATTTTGTTGTCACACATGTTGTAAATATCGTTGTCATAGGCTATAAAATGTTGTTTCCACATAGGCTATCATATATTATTGCCACATAGGCTATACATCCTTGCCACACAAGCTATAAGATTTTGTTATTTACTCAACAATATCAAGTATTAGTCTTTCAACAAATCACCTACAAATCCAACAAAATTCTAACAATATAATGACTAATAACAACATCATAAACTTTGGCAAATCATATCACAACATACTTTCATTCCTAAGTCATAATTCATCAATGTTTGATGAAAATAAATAATTGAAAATATAACAATCCTTTCTCATTGTATTCATTAATATCATCTCGTTAAACAAGATTCCAATTCCATTGAGTATATGTTCATGGCATTTAACTAATCACGTGTTTAGTACTATTAGCTATTCACTTACCTCATCCTTTAAGCTATTAATCTATAGATGTTCCTAGCTTATTCTCAATATTATCTTTGATGCCTTGAGATCCTATTTCAATGCACCAAAATAATCCATGATGATAAAGTAAGATTTTCATCTTGTTATGCATATATGCTATAGTAAATATCATGACCTTGATAGGTTTTTTCTATAATTACTTTTGCCTCACAAATCCAAATGACTTAAATATTTTTTTTAATTAAGTTAGAAAAATATGGGTACAACATATCCAAAATTTAGTCTAAAATATGTACTACATAATTTATTATCAATTTTATAAATTTGCCCTGTTTTGAGTGTAATTATACACTAAACTGTCCCATAAACTTAGCCATATCTCAAAACATAGAAGTCCAATTGAAAAACTGATTTATATCTAATTATTTACCATATAAATGAACAATTTTCATGTTTCACACATGCTCTAATTCAGTTTCTAAGGTCCTTAAATGAAATTATCAATCTCAGACTTTGCATGCATGAGCAGGGTCAGGATAAACCCTAATCAAGGAGCCATATCTCTTAGCACATAAAATATTAAGCAAAACTAATTTACAGAAATTTAGATAAGATTTAATGATAGAACTTTCATATTTTTCATGTCACCCTAATTCCCATTATAACCCATGAGATTATTAGAATGCAGAACTAAGAGCTGTGTAGGTTTCAACAACAATCAGTCATAATAAGGGGCCTTATCTCTTGACGCACAACTTATTTACAAAAAATATTTTACAAGAATTTCGATGAGACATAAACCTACAAATTTTATGCTTTGAACTTTGCTTGATTCATCTTCTAGTGTTATGAAATCGTAGCTACAATAGTCTGCCCTGAAAACATAATTAAAGGAATTCAGCTCATATTCATTATCAACAACTTCTCCCTGTGAATCCTAACTACAATTACTTTATAACTTCCACTATTTGCTTATGATTGCATGATATGGAGGAGAAATTTTATAGGAGAACAAATATGAAATCACATACATTTCATCAAAGCTAGAAAACCTCAAGATTCTTCCTAGTTAACTCAGTTTTTCTTCTTCTTCTTCTTCTTCTTCTCCTCCTTTCTTTATTTATTTCTTAGCTCCCTTCTTTTTGCTGCATCTCCTCACATTTTTTCCTCTCCAATATGCTCTTAAATACCTTAATAAGACAAAAACATGGTGGCTTGTTCTTATTGGTTGGAAGCTCAATTTTCCTCTTTTAGTCCCTCTTCTTCACTCTTTCATCACTTCTATCCATATACTAATCCTTATATGCTCCTTATACTTTTGATAAGTTCCAAAATGCCCTTATTTAAAATACTATAACACACACACAACATATGATAATTTGTCATGCCACTATGCAAACAACATATTCATATTCAAATATAATAATGCAAGTGTTATTGTCATGCATATGCCATGTGATACATATATTCAAATATAACATTATTAAAATTCACATGAGTTGGGTTGAGGATGTTACATGAAGAGGCTATATAGCTCAAGATAAGGTATATACAGACCTTCTTAATGGTTGTACAAAGCTATTCGGGGACTGTATAGACCTACTGAGTTGTTTACCATTGTCAAGCAGTAACTAACCTTGTTTTCTTCTAAAAATATCCATTTTGAATTTGCCCTTTACATCTGCCATTTCCAATGTCCAAACTATGTCAAAAGCATTTCTATGTCTCTCACACCCTAGATCTGGCTTAATCTGTTATGGATAGGTCTTTCAGCTCTCTACTTTGTCTCTTTTATTCATCTTGATGCACATTTTCTACTATAACAATGTTTCATTAAGGTCTCTCAACATGAAATAAAATAAGGGAATTACTGAAGGTTCCATTCCATAAAAAACATCTTTCAATAGTCGGTTTGCATAATTGAGTATGATTAATGATTGTTTAATCAATATCATAAATCACTCAATAATTACTAACACAAAGGATGAAATAAAACAAATAGACTTGAATTAAGAGCTCCCAATATAAGTTACATAAGATCTATTTACAACCCTAGCCAAAAATAAATTAGTTCATAATGAAATAGAAAGAAGAAAGGGAGACAGTCAATTTGGCTCTAAGTGTAGACATGGACTTCTTCTTGATCTCTTTTACTCCTTGCACCTTTTCTATCTCTAGTTTCTTATTGGAAGTTATTACACGTTCTTCTCTTCCTTTGCTCAATCTTATGTACTCTAATTCTAGTTAATTTCCTCCTTTCAATCATGCCCCAACTAAGCCTTTTAAAAAGGAATTAAATGTCTTTTAAAAGAAAAGAATTGGCCTTACGATTTTCTTACATTTGTGTCATTAAGGAGGCATACGACTGTGTACTTCTATGATTGCTTTGTAGTGGCTCAAGGTCTTTAAGTTGCATAGCTATGCATTGAGGTTGTATGCTTTCTCTCCTTGTTACCTACTTGGTTTGTTGAGGCACACGACTATGTGCATAGACCACATGGTCGTGCATTTTCTTTTTTCCTTAACTACATTGCTTTTCTTTAGTTTTTACCTACAAGACACCATTTTTTATACATTAGGTCTATTATTATGCCAATTTCAATGGAAATGCATGGGTTTTAAAAAGAATAAACTTTACAAATATGAAAATTAATCCCTTAAACAAAATTTCCCAAACTCGAATTATTGCTTGTCCACAGACAATCATTTTCTTTACCAATGCACAAATTAACATTTATCATGGTTTAGAATTGAGTACCAAGAGTTTCAAAGAAAAGATTTATCTCAGCCATAATCATGTTTTTCCTTGCTCAAGCAATTTCATTCAAGATAATGGCTTGTAATATAGGGCTTGGAGTTATGCTACTAAAGGGTGGTCAAGTCAAAAATAATAGAAATTTTGCTAGAGCATTGATTATAACAATAAGATGAATTTTAAAAGATCGCTATATGTTTATGACTCATATTTCTTTCTTAAATAACATCTATATCACCATCTTTTTTCATTTTCTAGATGGCTTAATTCCTCCTTTGTTTCCTTTTTATTGCTTTGCTCTTTTTTTTTATCACCTTTCTTTTCATTCATTTTTTTTAATACATGAAATAGCTAAGTACACTTTTAAACTATTAATATGCTACCCTAAACCTGAATCTACCTTTATGACTCCACAAAGATAACAATAAGTGACTTATTTTGCCTAATCTTCAATATAAATGCATATGAATGATCCAGTGCACCACGTATTACTATATAACCATGTCCTAACTTTATTCTCTTGATAAAGGAGGTAAAAGATTATTTAGGATATATGGTTATAATGAATGATATTGATGAAAGGAAGAAAGGCTTATTAATACTCTCTAATGAGTATTCATTATTGCTTAAAAGGGTAATAAGGGATAATGTTTTAAAGGTGTGGATAGGGAATAATGGGTTAACCAAAGAATGCCTTAATCACTGCTTTAACATTTCCATGTTCTTGGATTTCACCACAAAAGGTGTTTTAGTAAGTTTGAGCATATGCTAAGGTTTTATCTAACTTGAATTGATGTAAAAGAAGTATCTTATATAGAAATTCCTAATTTGCCAATGGTGTATAAAGAGTTCTAATGTGTTCAACCGATTTTGAATAAAAACATTGTTATTACATTCAAGTCGTTATCACAAGGGAAATTTACTTAAGCAATTCCAGACAAAGATTATAAATTTTCTTCATTGATTTTTCACCTTAAAACTAATAACCAAAACTAACAAAAAAAAAAACATGCTAACTTATCATCAAGCTCAAAAGGAATTACTTGAAGATGTAAAAGTAAGTTCTTATTTAGCATATACCTAAATGCAATCAAAAGTAAAGAACTCAAAAGAAAAAACCCCTTAAACTTGAATATCATTGTCTTTAATGATTGAAAAACAAAAATTAAAGAGCAAAGGAAATGGACTTGCCTTTCAAAGTTGGGGAGAATGATCATGACACATGCGATTCTCAAGTAAAGCATAAATAACATGGGACTGCAAGAGCAATATGCCAATCAATAAAATATTGCAAGAAAATAACACATGGCCAAAATGCCATAATGACACATATCATAGGAGGTACAAAATTTAGAGCACAATGCTCACCACAACTGATACCCAACATAAGATGAGTTCAAGGTTCAAAACCAAACATCCATAAAGTTAGGAAAAAACTAACAAAAATAACAAGAGTCATACAAGAAAAACTACAAAAACAAAATCAAGATGGGATGATCAATCCATCAGCAGAGTTGGAGGAAGAAACCCCATATGCTCAAAGTAGGCTCACATGCGCCCATCCATATCAACCATCCAGGTGTCCAAAGCTACAAGTCATCCATACACCTCTTCCTCGAAGATAGATTGGTAGTTATCCATATGTTTTAACCGAGATTCCATCTATACTAAGACCTCTACCAAGTGGCTTATGAATAGTAGTGGAGGATCATGAGAAGAAGACTCTCTTATAGACATATCACTTGGTGCATCATTTGCATCCACACATCATCAACCCTTGCTTCTTGCACATTCTAGATCAAGACATAACCATCCTTATCCCTCTTCACAAGCCTAATGTGGAGCATATTATTATAAGATAAGTAATAAAGGTTTGAGGCTTTGGTAAAGTGTGAGGCATTTTAATGGGTCATATAAGCACAAAATTATGCAATGATAGTAATGAAACTGCCCAAAAAATACTGCTCGAATCTTTCATTGCCATACCATTCATATGGTTTAGAATCCATCAAGTGGTGTTGATTTGGTGGTTAAATTTCAAGTGCCAAAGGTTAAAGAGTTTGGTTTGGTTTACCACACTATTGCTTTCACCCTAATTGGTGATGGAATATGATAACAAACACTAAAAATATATTGTAAAGAAGGATCTTTTAATTTTGTTATCTTACTCACTCTAGCCTCATACTTATAAGTCCTACCAAAAGAGGTTCACACATCTTGGTTATTAAAGTCCTTAGGGAAATCATTAAGATCCTCATTCTTCAGATGGAAAGCTTTGGCAACCTCACTCAAAGGGAAGGTGAAAGGCTTATTAAGGAGTTAAAAGTCGACGGTGGTTGCATTCTATCAAATCTATTTGTTTATAAGGAAAAACTAGCCAAGAAGTCATTAGTGAGCTCTTCATAAGAACTAGTATGGAGTTGGTCAAAGTTTTCCCATTCTAGGACCCTATGGTGTTCTAGAGCTTTCAAATCATTGAACTTGGTAGGGAAGATAGGTCATTTAGAAAGAATCTCATACCTTTCTTCATGCTTATCATATCTAAAGACCAAGGAAGCAACCAAAGGTGGAGTTGTGCTTGAAGACCCAAGTTTTCCTTTTTGTGATGGTTTTAAAGCACTTAGACATAATGGAGGCCAAATTTAAAGAAGAATAGAAGAGATTTAATAGGTTTTGAAAGTTAAAAAATCAATTTTTAGGAGGGAAAGAAGGAGTCGCACATTTGCGTTAGTGTTAGGTGAAGAGAAAAATGGAAAAGATAAATGGGTGTGGGTTTTTAACTTGAGATTTAAAGGGCGTATGACTGTGTCCATGAAACGCACAATTGTGCATTATCAATTTTAAAACAATGGAGCTATGCGAAGTGGGGCACACAGATGTGCAATTTGACCATGCAATAT
This sequence comes from Omphalea diandra, assembly GCA_949677035.1. Taxonomy (NCBI): domain Eukaryota; kingdom Viridiplantae; phylum Streptophyta; class Magnoliopsida; order Malpighiales; family Euphorbiaceae; genus Omphalea; species Omphalea diandra. The sequence continues at coordinate 25,187 of CATIWR010044751.1, forward strand.
GGCTAGCTACTGCCTTGTACTTCCTTTATACACATGGCCATGTGGTTTGACCATGCATAATGTTGAACTACTACTCAATGATTAATCTTTGATGCACAACCATGCGTTTTGGCCATGCACTTTGCATCAACACTAGTTTTTTGTGAAGTTGATCATCCAAATGTCCAAGAGTCGTACCCCTTTTGACCGTATACTCATTTTAACACTTTTTCACTAAAAATTAGCACTAAGCATAAAGAAACATGCCAAATTAAAACAAAACAAAGAACATAACTAATTAACACAAAAATCAATATAAAAAGTAATGAGAAGTGTTAAAGAGAACTCCCTCCAAATTGATGCTTCAAGTATTATATTCCCTATGCTTTAACCTATAACATAAAAAAGATCCTTTAATAATAAGGACAAATAATGGAACACATAAAGAAAAGAAAGACAAAAAATGGGGGATTGCCCTATGACATGCTAATTTAAGGTCTCTAGCTTGATCCTTATTGTTTGGATCATGTGGAGGTATTTAGGAGAAGAAAGGTCTCCCCCTTTAGCATATCATCTTTGTTATAGTATGATTTTAGCTATTATCCATTAACTTGAAAAGTTTGACCCTTAAAGTTGGTGATCTCTATGGCACCATGAGGATAAATCTTTGCTATGGTAAATGGGCCAAACCATTGAGACCTAAACTTTCTCAAGAAAAGACACATTCTTGAATTGAATAAGCGAACTTTTTGGCCCTTTCTAAAATCTTTTCGAATAATATGACAATTATGCCACCTTTTAGTCTTTTCCTTATAGATTTGATTACTCTCATAGGCCTAAAGAATAAGGGCTTTAAGTTCATTGAGTTGAAGTTTCCTCTTTTCACTGACAAGTTGCAAATCAAAGTTTAGAAACTTAATTGCCCAAAACACTCTATGTTCCAATTCTACAGGTAAGTTACAAGCTTTCCAAAATAATAAGTGATAGGGAGTGATACCAATTAGTTTCTTATAAGCAATTTTATACGCTCAAAATGCATCCAAAAGCTTCAATGACTAATCTTTCCTTGAAGAGTTAATCATCTTTTTAAGAATATGCTTGATTGCCTTATTTGTCACCTCCACTTAGCCACTCATTTAAGGATGGTAAGGCATTGGAATCTTATATGTCATGCCATACTTCTTGAGCAAGGGCTTAAACTATTGATTGTAAAAATGTGACACCCCATCACTTATAGTCATGCGCGGGGCTCTAAAAGTTATAAAGATATATTTCTTTAAGAATTGGAGCACCACATTAGCATCATTAGTTAGGGTGGCTATGGCTTCAACCCACTTAGAGACGTAATCTACTAGTACTAAGATGTATTATTTCCCAAGGGACTTTGGGAAAAGGGCCCATGTGTTGGACTGAGTGACGATGAGGCAATCCAAGGAGGTGAATTGGGTTATAATAAAAAAAAAATTTCACAACCACAAACAACTAAAATGGAAACTACAAACATATAAATCAACACTAGAATTTATAGTGGTTTGGCAACTTACCTACTCCTTTCCCCAAGCTTTCACTTAGGCCTATTTATATTTTCAGTCTAAAGAACAAAACCTTCCCTTTTTTAGGCTAAGGAAGAACCTTTCCTTTTGATAGGTAAAGGAAAATCTAGCCCTTGGTATTTTTCTAGGCATAATACCAACCTTTATAACCACTACCAATGATAGATCCAAAGTGTTTATGCCTCTCAAATCAGGCAGCTAATACACAATTAGTGCTCAAGAAAACCTACTCACAAAAAGAGTAACAAAAGCAAAATCACTCTACTCAAATGCAAAGCAACACCCAAAAAGGTTTTAATAAATAGTTACAAGGAGTTCTAAAGGTATTCATACTTGTTCACATTGTTTTCTAACCTTTTCTCTAACCTTTCTAAACTCCAAAAATGCTTTTCATATATCAAAGTGCCAAAAGTAGCCATTGGAATAGTTGATGTTGTGTCTGATAGCTTTTCTACAAAACTAGCCATTATAGATGACAATACATGTTATTGTTCATCAACACTTGTTGAATTTGTAAGGGTAACTTTCAATGCCTGTTGAATGTCTTTCGACGCCCATTTTCTTTGACTACAATGCCTATTAGAGAGAGAACAATACTTGTTATTCATTTTCAAAAAGCTTGAACTTTGTGCTCTATTTTTCAAACTTTGCATAATTGCTTTCCATACCTGTTGAACAATTCATAATGCCTGTTGGAACTCCTTCAACGTCTATTGAGAAGGGTCAACATTGATTTTAGGTTCCATAAGCTTTAGCTCAGGCTTGGACACTTTTCCCACACTTGTTGTGAATTTGCAACATTTGTTACTAGCTCAAATCATCGCTAGTTGCAAAACTTCAACACTTGTGGTGAAGTCTAACACAGTTCAACCTAGAGTACTTCTCTAATGCCTATTGTAAAGAGGACAAATCCTACGGCAAGGTCCAAAAGACTTTGGCAACAGAGCAACATCTAATCAACACACATTGCTTAGCCTTCAATGCCCATTGAATGGTTGAATGCCCGTTGGGAAATGTTCAGTGTCTATTGAATTGGCACAATGCTCATTAAACTTGTTTTGACCCTTTAACATTTGTCGGGTCTTAAGTTCACATGTTCTCTAAACATTATCCTCCTAGCATTCAGAGCAATTTCCCTTTTTAACATGTATTGACTTTGTTCAAATAATCCAAAAATACTATAGTACAAAATAATAAAACTTCTCTTGGTTTTGTTATCCTTCAAAACCATAGTTTTGTTATCATTCAAAGTAAAGTGAGTCCAATGCCTTGAGGTTACATGTTCTTCAAACATTCTTCCCTCAGTATTCATAACAATCTCCCCCTTTTAGAATGTTGACAAAACTAAAATGCCTTTGATACCAAAAATACACAACTTAAACACATAAAGGATACTAAATATTCAAAAACAAAACTATTAAAAAATACCAACCAAAATACATATTAATTAAAATATCCACACAAGGTTTGATGCCAATTCAACACAAGGTTTGATACTAATTATTAGAATATCCATACAAGGCTTGATACCAAGTATGCTACTTAACAAGTCATATAAGATACTAAATGTTATACCACATAATATACCAAATGTTGGATGTTTAAAAATATAGATGATACCAAGTGTTAGGCTATGCACATAAGTGATACCAAACAAAACAATCAAAGCATCCAAAACTTCTCCCTCTTTTTATCATGACAAAAAGACATAAAAAAATTATCCATTAAAAAAAATTGTTCTCCCCTTTACAATCAGACAAACATTCTTTTTCCAAAAACTAAACCAAGTTCCTTAAAGAAAACAAGGCAAACATGATGGTTCCAAAAATACAAAACAAGTAGAGAATGAAAAACTCCCTCATTATCTATATGCTTTCTTCTAACAAATCACCGAAAATATTCAAACACAAATTTAGTTGACATAACTTAGGGTTACATGTTCTCTTCACAAATTGAAGAAAGCAAGAAAGGAAGGATAGTTGCTAGAGGTTCTTAAACTTAAACATCAAATTGATACCTATGATGGTTCATAAAAAAACTCCCCCTCACCAAACACATATTAAACAAAAACAAAAAGAGGGAAAGAGATACATTATAGTTAATGATACCATATTAAACCAATTATAATGTTTTTCCAAAAATACAAGTCTTTTTCAAAGAAACTTTAAGTCATCTTCAAATTTCGTAGCTTCATTCACCATTTGATTCTCTATTTTAAGTGGAGGGTGAGGAGCTTACAAACCTACAAAATTAAACTTTCTTTGGTACTCATTTTCTTTTGGGTCCATGAGGGTTAGCAACATAAATATGCTCATCTCTTAGTCTAACATAATAAAAGGATGCTTTATGGCCAAAATTTCCATAACAAAAGCATTACCAAATGGATGCTTTCTTCAGCTCTTGTGTAAAGCATGAGTGACGTGGCTTCTAAAAAGATTGATGCCTAAAATATGAAGGAACCCTTGCACTATTGACATACTTAGCTTCATAAATAAAGGCATGATTTGCCTTTGGCATGTGAGAGCAAGGATGAGAGCAACTATGATTATGCACATAAGTCTTTTGTATATGCACCCTCTGTGAGTGTGATCATGTGTAATTTTTCTACTAGGTACAGAGTGTAGCATGTTTTGCCTTCTTAGCTAATGAGATGCATATATATAAGCACGATTAGCCTTTTTCTTAGGCTTTTTAGTGTATGCATGTGCTAGTGTTGTGTTTTTAGGCTTTGCATTGACGTTAGCCCTTTGTGAATAGCTTTGTGATTCAACACCTTAGAGACAAGGTGTTCTAGAAAGTGAAGCTCTAACAAGAACACATTAAGAAGTTGAGGAAGAGAAATGATTACACCCAATGACATGTTTCACACCAGCTTCTCTTTGAATGCCCAAAACTAAATCCAATTTCTCTTTTCCTTTAGTAAAGCTTGAATGAGAGTTTTTCAAATCCAAAACCTCTTTTTTAAAATTATCATTTTGTTTGGAAAGAGTTTCATAAAATGTATTTTTAGAATTTAACTATTCATTTTCTCTCTCTAAAACATCAATTTTTAGTTTTAAAAATTCTCTTTAATTTGAGTCTAGGAAAAGTACTTTTAAAAGCAATTCCTCTTTTTCTTTTCTCAAACAATCAACTTCTTCAAGAAGCTCATATTTAATTCTAGATATGGGAAATTTCATTTTTCAATGACTCATTTTAATTTCTCAAAATCCTATATCTAGAGAAAGATTTATCCAAGTCATTATTTGTTTTAGGGCCTTGATTAGATTTTCTACTGTGAACATGCTTTCAATATTATCATCAAGTTCACATACCTGATTAGAAGAGTCCCTATTCGATTCATTCTCTATGGCCATTAGACATCCAACTTTCGCCTTTCTTTTTGGCCTTCCTCCTTTTTATCCTTTTGTCGTAGGAGAATTCATCATCACTTTTAGATGTGGAATTCATTAAGCTTCTTCTCTTTCTTTCCTCTCGATAGTAGTCTTCTAACTCTATGAACATATTGCTTCCTTTAGTCTGAGTTAGTCCATTTTTAAGAAAGCTTCTACTGAAAGAAGACTTAATGGTTGCCATAACCATATCCCTCTTATACTTAGGCTTTAAAAGAGGTTAGGCTTTAATATCAAATGTTGGATAAAGTGCCGATGAGGCAACCTAAAAGGGGGGTGAATTGAGTTGTAATAAAAAAAAATGCAACTATAGACGACTAAAATGGAAACTACAAACACATAAATCAACATAAGGATTTATTGTGGTTCGACAACTTGTCTACTCCACTTTGTAGGCTTTCACTTAGGTCCTATCTATTCCTTTTAAAGCTTAAGAACAAAACCTTCCCTTTTCGAGCCTAAGAAAGAACCTTCCTTTTTATAGGCTAAGAAAGAACTTACCCCTTAATATTTTTCTAGGCACAATACTAACATTTACAACCACTAGCAAGGATAGATCTAACTAGTGTCTATGCCTCTTAAATGAGGTAGGTAATACACAATTAGTGCTTAAGAAACTATACTCTAAAAAAGAGTAATAAAAACAAACTCACTCAATCTAAATCAAAGTAACGCCTAAAATAGTTTACACAAATAGTTATAAGGAGTTACAAATGTATTCATACTTGTTCATAATGTTTTCTAACATTTTCTCTAACCTTTTTGTTATCCCTAGGCACCAATAAGGGGGGTTGAATTGGTGTATAAAACTTCAAAAAACAAAGAAAAGGGAAGAAAAAAGAGTAGAATGGAGACAACCGATTTATAATGGTTCGGGTAAAATTGACCCTACGTCCACTCCCCAATTAACTAATTGGCTATTTTACTATCTTAAGGTGTTCTCAAGCTTACACCCAACTTGTACAACTTGTGTTTTGATGGCTCGCACACAACCTTACAACAATGTGTTTTTAGGCTAACACACAACCTCACTCAAGTGTTTCACTAGGCTCACACTTAAACCTTTCTTAGAGTGTTTTAGCAGGCTAACACTACAATCTTACAACTTGGTGTTTAATGCTCACACCTAACTATTACAATTTCATAAAGAAAATAAAGGAAATGAGTAGCAAAGATTGAGAGCTTTAATCACTTGTAATAAATTCCTTAGCAACCTTATTCATGGCTATTTGGTGGTGTATTTATACCCAACTTCACCAAAGAGACGTTGTAGATCATAAGTCATCAAATCTTTAAGACATGCTAGACAAATTATGCATTAAATGCTTGTCAGGATGAAATTGCGGTCCCTACTGCTCCTTCGCGGTTGCGATTTCCAAATTCCTTAAGAGAAATTATGTTTGTGTCTAACAACTAGTCCACGTGGTAGCTTCTAATTAGTTCACCAGGAAAATATAGTCGTTGTCTTTCACCTATCCTTAGAAGTCGTGGTCGCAAGTTTTCTTGTACAGGACACTACAGAAGACCCGAATTTGTCTGTCAAAAGTGGTCATTTTTCTTCCTCAGGATTCACGGTTGCTACCAACAAGATGCCATCGTGAAATTTGATTTCCAACGGTTTTATGGGACACTTATCAAGCTGTGGTTGTGGACTTGCTTCCCTCTTGAGTCACTTTGAAATTCACGGTCATGACTAGGGCGTGACATACACCGTGAATTCGTCTATCACATTTTGGGCTTCTTTTTTCCATAGGTCGCGACCGAGAATGGCTTTACGATTTCACCTGCTTGAATTTCAACATGTCTTAACATGAGTCGCGGTCGAGAATCCTGGATTGCGGTCCCGATTTACATGTCACTTTGGAGTTTATCAACTCCTTTCATTTCTTCTTGAGAGATTTATCTATTTCTGCAAAATCAACACTTATTTGAAATATTAGTGATGTTCAATCTTCTTTGTCAAGGTCAAAATAGGTTATAGACATAGGATTAACCATCTTAGTACAACAATCTCCCTGTTTTTTATTTTGACAACCTAGATTGATCAAAAGTGGAAAATAAGTGCATAAAAGTAAAATTGAATCATAGCTTAGCAAAGATTTCTAAGTGTGAAGTTAAGTTGCTCCTTAATAGTTGCTCTCACTCAACTTATGCACTTACTCCCCCTTAAATAGTTATCTCTCCTTTGGATAATTTTTATAATTTTCCACTCATATCTTATCTTATTTCTTCCCCCTTAGCAAGATAAAAAAGGTTAGATAAGACGAAAGATAATTAAAGGGAAATTTAAGGTAGAAATGATTAAGGAGTATAAGTATGAGCAAGAAGCAAAAGTATATAAGGAACAAACATTAATCATAAAGATAAAAGTAATTGCTTAACACAAAGTTATGCAAAATAGAACAAACTTTTATAGATATACTAAATGTGGGATCACAAGTTTGATTACAAAAGGTAAACAAAGAAAAAACAAAGTACTAAGGGAAACCTAAAAACTAAAAGACTGGAGAATCACTGTCGTATCCAGACGAGTCATCCTCGACCTCTTGGATGCCACCTTCAACCTCATCTTTGTCTTCAACACCTTCATTCCCATCTTGTGTATCATCAAATTCCGTAAAGTTGGGGAGGTGGCAGGGAGGAATTCCAAGTTTTTCTTAAAGATCCACCATGTCGCTGTGGAGGTGGGAGAGGAATAGATATCGTCTATGCATCATCTGCATGAGCTTATCAAGCTTGTTGTTGATGGTGGAGAGGGATACTTTTGCCTTTGGCTTTGGTGGAGGAGGAGCAGAAGGAGGAACCTCTTTAAGGTGGAGACACTTCCTCTTAGATGTATGAGAGCTCTCCATTCGCTGTGCACCATAAGTGCCAAGCAGATAGGCATAGGAGTTAGGATGTATCGCCTTGGCTTTGATGAGGTAAGTGAGATCCAAATAGTTCTGGGACGGTAGATATTTTTTAGTGAGAAGTTTTTCCTTCTCCTCGTCTAGAGCGCCCATAAAGTGGTAGATAGCGGTGACATGCGATGGAAGCAAGAATTGACTCTTCAGCTTGGTGCTCATGTGAATCAATTGATCAACTAGATACCTACCAGTCTGGATAGGCTTGATCTTTACGAGGCAGAATAGGAACACAAGATCCTTCTGTGAGACTTTTTCATTCCCATCTCCCTGCGTGTTGATGGGGAATGTAATTATTTAGTGGAGAATCCAGAAAGGTAAGGTCTTGATATGCTTTGCCAATGAAGACCTTGGGTCATGCTTAGCCTCTATAGAAATCTTAGCCTAAAACTCTGAATAAATTACATCAAGAGCATCAATGACAAAAGAAATGTGCTCACCAATTTGAAGAGAAAAGAGGTTGAACAACTGCTCAAAAGTGATGAAGCAGGGATCACCGAAGGTGTGGAATGTCATGTTGTATTGTTCCGCTGGAGACTCCATCTTACAGCTTAATTGAACCGTGGATATAAACTCCTGAACTATCTCCTCGTATCTAGGTTTCGCTGGAAAGATAAAGTCATTCCAGCCAAGGTTGGACAGGAATGCTCGGATTTCATTGGTGAGTCTGAGGGACTCTAGCAGAAATGAAGATGGAATCTTATTAGAGAGGATGGTTTTGGAGAGATTGGCTTTGTACCTCTCCTTTTCTTCACGAGTGACTCCTGTCATGTTGAGGAGGGAAAGAGGGGCAGAGGGTTGTGCTATTCCTTTATCCTTGTCTGCTCTGGATGCTTTCTTTGGTGCCATGATGAATGCTTGAAAAATTAAGAGAAAATTTGAGAAATTAGGAGATTTGGAGGTTTGTATATTGAAGTTGTGATGAAAACACTGTTTAGGTGGTGTATTTAAGGGGTGTGAAAATGGTAACAAACAACTAGAAATTGATTAAATGAAAGGTTGGAAATGGTTGGCAATCAAATCTCATAAATGTAAGTCGGTTACTATAATTCGCGTCTGCGATTTCCTTGGTGGCGACCGCGAATTCTGAAAAATGTGAGTAATGGACAAATTTTCCTCGAGAATGCGTGCTGCAATGGTCATAATTTTGAAAATCTGACAAAATTCGCAATGGAGAGAGATTTTCGTGACCACGAATTTACATTTGACAGCCGAGTATAGTTGACTTGCAATTCATGACCATGAAGAAGGAATAGCGACCACGAATTGCGAGTCATCAAGGATAAGAATGAAAATTTTGAAAACAACATGTGATCCCCTAGAAACAAATAATAAAACCTTCCATATCAATCATCAATCAAACATATCACACACACATATCACATAAGATCAAACAAGAATTTTCACTCGAGGGAGCTTCCATTAAGCATTCCCAATTCTCTCTTAATAAAGCTCATCCTTTCTTCATTTAGAGGTTTAGTGAAAATATTTGCAAGTTGATGATTAGTGTCAATGAATTCTAACACAACATCACCTTTTTACACATGATCTCTAAGAAAGTGATGCCTAATATCTATGTGCTCACTTCTAGAATGTTGGATGAGATTCTTTGAAAGATTAATAGCACTAGTATTGTCACATTTGATAGGAATGTGATCAATTACTTTACCAAAGTTCTTTAATTGTTGTTTCATCTAAAGAAATTGGGTGCAACAACAACCCGCCGCCATATACTCGGCTTCCGCGGTGGACAAGGCAACCGATACTTGCTTTTTACTAAACCAAGAGACTAGACATTCTCCTATGAATTTGCAAGTCTCATAAGGGTTTTTTCTATCTAAAAGACTACCTGCGTAATCTGCATCCGAATACCCTACTAGGCTAAAGGAAGAGTTCCTAGGATACCAAAGTCCTAAGTCAATAGTGTCATGCAAATATTTGAAAATCCTCTTTACAGCATTCAAATGAGATTCCCTAGGTGAAGATTGAAACCTAGCACACATACAAACACTAAACATTATATCTAGCCTAAGCAGTAAAATAAAGTAGAGATCCAACCATACCTCGATATCTCTTTTCATGTACTACCATACCTGATTCATCCTTGTCTATCTTGATGGTACTACCAATTGGAGTTTTTGCTACCTTGCATCCTTCCATGCCAAATTTCTTTATAATATTCTTAGTGTATTTGGCTTGGTTGATGAAGATCCCTTCTTTGAGTTGCTTGATTTGTAGACTAAGAAAGAATTTAAGCTCTCCCATCATGCTCATTTCGAATTCCCTAGTCATACACTTAGCAAATTCCTCACAAAGAGATTCATTAGTAGCACCAAAGATAATATCATCAACATAGATTTGGACAATTAAAGTGTCATGCTT
>CATIWR010044762.1:0-20513 GCA_949677035.1 Omphalea diandra
ATTTATCCATTAATTTAGACAATTTCAAGTAGGTCAAGTTAATCTTGAATCGAGTCATTTCAAACTTTCTTCAATTGAGTATTTTCAAATGGATTCGAAAAGTAAAAAATTATCACCTATGGCTATCAATGCACTTCTCTGTTAAGTTAATATTCACGTGATGTAGATAAGAAAAATTATTAAGTCAACTTGGTACATAACAAATTAATCCACTTATAATTTAAAAATACTTGAGACCCACTTAAAAATATGAAGAGTCAATCTTATATATTTTACTATTATTATTATTATATCTGCTTTTTGTAGACAGCCACTGGAACATTTGATGGAATCATAGATATTGTGTCTGCAGTTCATCCCATTTTGCCATTGATTGACTTGTTGAAGTCTCATGGAAAACTTCTCATGGTTGGTGCCCTGGAAAAGCCTTTTGAGCTATCTATGGTGCCGTTGACAATCCTTATTTCAGGGAGCTAACAAGGTATGTGATAAACAGGAAGGAATTGCTGGGAGTGCTATTGGAGGAATGAAGGAAACACCAGAGATGATTCATTTTGCAACCGAAAACAACATAAAAGCAGAGGTTATCCCAATTGATTATATCAACACAGCAATGGAGTGTTTGGCGAAAGCTGATGTTAAATACCGTTTTGTGATTGACATTGGAAATACCTTGGCTACAACTATGCCTTAAAGACGAGTTTCCAGTTTCCACTTTTCTGAATCACTTGAATAAGTTCTTGTTTTGGGCACCAACGTGTAAGTTCCAAGTCTTATATCAAGAAGGAAAAAAAATGTTGTCTGCATTTTCAGAATAATTGAATATTATATAACGTGTGTGCCTTAACCATGGTTGGTTGGACGAGCTTATGATAGAATATTTATTTATGGCATAGCGTGGGGTACACCCTATAGTGTCATTATACTTTTTTTTTTTAAAAAAAATTTAGATATAAATTTTATTTAAATATGTAGAGAAAGTTATCAAATCAAATAAAAAAAAAATTTTGTGAACAAAATGCACAAAATTTCATAGTTTATGGTCTGCTACAAATACTTTAGCTCACAAAGATAGAATTTACTCCAAGTCATTAAATGTCAGTTTTTCGGTTTTCACCTATGGCATCAAAGGATATAAGCTTTTTGATTTAGACAATCATAAAATCATTATTAGCAAGGATGCCAAGCTCTTTGAAACATACTTAGTCTCATACTTTGTCTTCTTTTAACAACATTTCAGTACCTTATATCAATTTCTCTTCACTTGACACTTTTGCATCTCCACCTTATTCACTGCTACCTGTTCCACTTAATCTTTTCCTCTCACTTCCTTTTCTCCATCATCATCTTCTCCTATTCTTCCAGAAAAGTCAACCCTCACCCGTCTATACTTCTGCATCCATTTCCCATACAGACACTTCCTTACATCTAGTTCTGATTGTTCCTATTAGGAGTGTCAACAGTCTTATTATTAGTTAGGCAAAGACGCTCAATAATATCATAGATACTTAGACTAAGAGAGAGGAATTGTGTAGAGAAAAAGCAACTTGAATATCCAAAAAAATAACATAATAGACTCAAATCCTTCATTGCAAAACAATGAGCTAATTCTCTCTTCAGTCCTATAATCACATCATCATCATTAGTAATAATCATGCCATTAACATATAAAGAGAGCAAAATACGACCATGAGAGATACATCTAAGAAATAAAGTTGAATCATGATAACTCGGATGAAAAGCAAGTGAGATAATGACAATGCAAAACTTCTCATACCCTGCTTGAAGAGCCTATTTGGGACCATAGGGAGTTTTTCTAAGTTTACAAAACTTATTAGGTTGGTGACTAACACTAGGGGAGGAACCACATAGACCTCTTCTTGAAAATCTCCATTCAAGAAGTCTTTTTTTTTTTTTTTTTACATCTATTTGAAATATGTCCCAGTGATGAGCAGAGGCAACTACAATGAGATTGTGAACTATAGTTATTTTTGTAATAGGAGCAAAGGTCTCCTCATAATCCATACCATACTCCTATAAGTAACTCTTAGTAACTAATATAGCTTTATACCTTTCAAAAGATTCATCAAAATTGATTTTGATGTAAAGTAGTAAGTTCTGAAGCCATAGCATACTACCAAAGGAGAATAAAATTGCCTCTTTATAAGACAATGGCTCAAAGAGACTATGAACTAAAGTTAAGAAAGAGATAGAGGAACCAGAATAACAAGATTGAATAAAATTAAGGTGTTAAATAGACTTACAATTTTGTACAAGGAAGAGAGAAGGAATAGGAACTATATGCGTAAGAAATGGTTGGTCCATAGTAAAAGGAGAAGGAGCAACTAGTGTACTAATAACTAAAGTACTAATATTTAATGAACTATCAGTTGTTGCAATACTAGCTCCATCAGTGAAAGGGATCAATATAATATATTAACCTGAGCCATGTTATGAGAAGAAGTAAGGAAAAGAAAGATATATGCTTAAGAAACATAACATGACAAGAAATAGTAAATTGCGAAGAGAGCTTAATACTTTCAGCATAAGGTCGAAGGACAAAATAGGTGGAACTAAAGACGCATAAGAAACAATAATCGAGAGTATGACCATACAACTTCTTAGAAGAACACAAAATAGAATTATGTAAGGTTGAAATTCTATTTATCAAATGAAATGTAGTAAGAATTTTTTAAAATTCACTAGGAACACATACAAATAGTAACAAAGATCTAATAATCTTAGTAAGATGTATATGTTTTCTTTTATAAATCAATCATAACATAATAGAATTCCTAATGTTTATAATCTTACATTGAAAGGCACATATATTAGTCTCTAGGTAATACTATTTTATAAAATTAGATTATATATAGAGTCTTACAATATGATTCCATACCTCTTTAGAAGTCTCATATTTTACAAATGTTTATTCATATATGCAAATAAATATTTTTCCTTTTCTTATTTGGATAGAAAAAATAAAAGAAAGATAACATAGTTTTTTTTTTTTTTATGATGTTGTGAGACTTATCGTAGGGGTTTGGCTTGGCTAGGTCTTCTAGGTTAATGTGTTTAGCTTAGGTATCTAGGTTATGGTTCCTACAAGACAACAATGGTAAAATGGGTATCCGACCAGTTGCTGAAAGCCCACTTTGATGCTTAAGTCAATGATCTACAGGAGGTATAAGGTGAGTGAATGTAAAATATGAGAAATACTTGGTTATACCCTTTATATAGTGGCTAGGATGGCTTATTTCCTTATTAGAGTAGGACTTGGAATCTTTCCTATTTAGGAGTATGGTTTCTTGATAACAATTAACTTCCTAATGAGATACTTTTGCTTCATAATTAGTATAAGCCTTAAGTTGCGTATCCTATTATAGGACTAGCCATGTTGGCCTATGACCTCGTAGGCTGAGCTAGTCTTGCTATTTTGTCATCGCTAATTGAGTCGGGCTAGGCTCATTGAGTGGCTAGGCCTAGCCTATCTCTACTAAGGTATCATCATATATTCCCCCTCCCTCTCTATTTGAGGCAATTTATGTCTCAAAATAATAGAGCTAAAATAACCAAGTTGGCATGCAGTAGGGTGGCTCAGATTGAGTTGATAAGTATTAAAAAGTGACTTTTAAATTTCAAAAATTTAGAAATCAAAATGTGTTGTCAATTGTAGAGCCAAGTGTTGTGTGATTAAGCTACCTCGAGGAAAAAAACATTGATGGATTCAATTTGCACCATTTGATGATGGTGACTATTCGTTTGGCTCATCCCCTTGGGCTACTTTCTTAAGGCTTATAAATAGTAAAGGGTGGTCTCTTGAGTGCCCATTTGAAATTTTCCTATTGTTCTTTCTAGATTTGTGTCAATAATGTTTTTGATCAATAATTGGAAAACATTACCTTTGCTTTCAAGGGCTTCCATTTCAGATTTATGGAAGGTGAGTTTACTTTTTAGGAGTTTTACAAACTTCTCCCCACTTTTGTGTTTTTATGCCTTTGTCTCTTTGTAATGGATTCTCAAATAAAGATCATTATGTCTTATGCTGCACACATCAAATATCTTACACTGATAGAGAACTACAATAAGGATTATGCTATAGAAAACTTAGATGACGTAGGTACTAGAAGGAGCATTGAGGGAGAGAGCTTTATGGAAGAAAGAATGAATGAAGTGGTAGATGAGGAAGAGGATGAGCGAAGGGGTGAAGGTGCATTAGCTCAAGTGGACATGTTAAGATTGGAGAGGCTAGGTATGTTGAGCTGATAGAGGTGGTGACTCAGCTAGAGCCACTTAAAGTATAGAGGTCAAACCCTAAAGTGGTAGAGTTGCCAAGTGGCTAGACTTTAAAAGATTTGCTTAAGATCCGTAGCAATATAAGATTTTAGGTGAATTTATCTTAGGTGTGCCTAAGTTGAAGGTGAGAATATTTTATGAACTATCCTCTAATCAATTTATGTTGTATGAGGAAGATCTGAAGGCTGACCTTCAGTTGCCTATACCTTTACCCTTGCAACAAGTGTTTGCCACCTACAATGTGGCTCGGTCTCAACTTAGTCCTAATGCTTTTTGAGGATAGTCATGGGAATGTATCTGTTGGCACGGGAGAAAAAGCTACCTTTTATCACTGATATGTTTAGACACATGTTCACCCTCCTAAATTGTTCAGGTGAAGAATATTACCACACATCCTTCTACCTGGGCATGGGACATTTAAGCAATTTTCCTTCTTCCATTAAGGGATGGAAGCATAAATATTTTATAGTTACCGATGCAGAGGATATCTCTGTCCTTTCAAGATGGATGAGAAAGGAAGAGCGAAACATTGACATAGAGGTGTTTAAGGAAAATGAGGAAATGATGGATGGGATTCGAGTGGAAGAACCTATAGACCTGACTGATCTGATAAACAAGCACTATCCTTTGGCTGAGTTATGTGGTAAAAAGACTTTTATGATCTGCTACCATGTTGACTAATGTATTAATATTTTTTATGCTATAGATATGGACTTTTAAGCTATATAGGAAGAGATGGACTAAGCCAAGGTAGAGTAGGTAGCGAGGAAGAAAAGCCTAGTAAAGAAGGTAAGCTCAAAGAAATGAGTTATAGAGAAGGTTATCATTGAGCCCCTTACTCAGGATATGAAGACCCATTATTGCATCTCTTATCCACACTAAGCAAGTGGAGGACTTAACCATCCTTGAAGTGCCTCCCTTGCAAAAGGCTCAAGTTGAGGAAGTTACATCATATTTGGATGAGGAGTTATTCATGCTTCCTAGGAATCCGAAAAGGCACCTCGAGGATACTTGAAGGGCCAATTTAAGGATTACTCATTGAACAACCCTTTGATCAACAAAACATTATGAAGGATTTGCACTTCTCTAAGAAGGAGTAGCATTTTGACTAGCTACCTAATAGGCAGCTAGTAAACTGGATCACCATGCATAATTTAAAAGTAAAGTTTTCGAGCTAGTTTTTATACAAGGCTTTAGAAAAATAGTTTGTTTGTTGAGCTTTTGTATGGTGTGTAGGTAGCAACAGCTAGATCAGTGTTGAGACAATGAATTAAGGCTAATAAGAAATAGATAGCTAGCTCTAAGCTAGAACTCTAAGTGATAACCACTCAGGATGAGCTTACTACCCTCACTAAAGATCGTCAAGATAAGTTGAAACAGGTGGAATAGGCAACGGATGCACTTTATTTAACTAAAGAGGCCTTTAACGTTGCAAAAGGAAGGTTATTAAGCCTCAATTGATGATGCTAGAGGTGTCTATTAAGAACGCCAACCAGGAAATGGCTTGGATTTGTTTGAGCAACAGTGCTACCATTAGGCACGAACTAGTGAAAGTGCATCCGAGCCTGGACTTTAAGTTCATTAAGGTTATCATTCCTAATGCAACTCCACCAAAGTCAAAAGAGAAAGAAAAAGAAGAAGAGAAAGGGAAAGCATAGGGAGAAGGAGGTGTCAAGGGAGGTGAGGCTAAGGAGTAACTTCTCAAGTATACATTGTAACCATCAACCATATTTTTTTTTCTTTGTAAAAATCTATGGCATGAATGGAAATGTTCTTTTTTAGTTTACCTTTATTTGTACTTTTCTAGCTTGCCTTTATTGTACACGTAGTTTTTATCTTATGATAACAAGATAATAATCAAATAAAAGCTAAACGAGTTAAACATGATAGGATAAGCGAGTAGCTAGGCCACTTTA
The DNA here is from genome assembly GCA_949677035.1 of Omphalea diandra. Taxonomy (NCBI): domain Eukaryota; kingdom Viridiplantae; phylum Streptophyta; class Magnoliopsida; order Malpighiales; family Euphorbiaceae; genus Omphalea; species Omphalea diandra. The sequence goes on from CATIWR010044762.1 coordinate 6,213, forward strand.
TTTGTTTAATAATATAAAAATGACCGAGCTTAACTTTATGCACTTTGTAGGATGACAATCGTTTACTATAGAAAAGATGACCGAAGATATTTAAACATCACCATTGTGATGTATAGTTTCCATAGGCTCAATGTTTGGCTTAATCTCTTTTTGTAATATCTAAGGTTTATTGGCTCAGTACATGTTATAAAATGAGGTTAACCTCTTTGTAATGTACAAGATATATTAATTTGGTATTTGCTGTTAGAAAATAAGACTAAGACCTTTTCATGTTATATGAGGTGCATTAGCTCAATACATATTCTCGTAAGGTTAAGATTACTTTCGTGATGTATGAGATCTATGAGCTTGGTACATGTTTTTGGTTATTTCATATCAAGCAATGACAGAAATTGAACATGCAACTTTATGAAAAAAGGGTAATGACCCTTTTATTATTTATTCGAATAAAAGACTAATAAGGCTAAGACATGGCTTGATCTAACTTATAAAAAGGAGGCAATGAATGCAGCTAAATAAAGTATTTCTTTAGTGTGTCTTTATTCCAAGTACAACGCATTGGCTTACCTTCCATGGTTTTCACCTTATATGTCTCAGGTCCTATTGCCTTAAATATCCTATATAAGCCCTCTTGGTTGGCACTAAGCTTGCTAACTCCTACTTATCGTCGAGCTATGTTAGCTCTTTTGGGGACTGAGTCTCCTTTTTGAAGGGCTCCAATTTTCACCCTTCTGTTATGAAACTGGGCTATCCTATGTTGGTAAGCAATAGTCCCTATGGCAACCTCTTTTAGTTTCTTGGCAAAGAGGTTTAATTGAGGCAAAGCTCTTTTTCATTTTATCTAGGGTTATGAAGAAGGATTTGGTACAAGTGAAGTTTAATTTCTACGAGGATTACTGTTTCCATTATGTATACTATTGAGAAGGGTATTTAATATGGTACTATCCTTAGGGTTGTTTGAAAGGCTTATAGGATATGGTTAAGCTTATTTATTTAGGCTTCACTTATATCATCTAACCTCTTCTTAAACCACTACAAGATTATTTTATTGGTTACCTCGGTCATCCCATTTATTTATAGGTATGCTACTTAGGTGAACCTGAGATCAATAGCCAAGTCATGCCATTTAAAGAAGTGATCTATGGCCACTACTTCAAACTTTCTCTAGCCTAATGCATGTGGGAAAAGCTAAAGATGTCTATTTCCCATTGAAAAAAAGGTCATACCGAGCTTATTGGTTGTTGACTAGTCATTGGATGGCAAGAGAATATATTGTGCTTCTAACATACATCACATTTCTACACTAGTTCCTTAGCATCTTTAAATATAGAAGGCCAAAAGTAACTTGACAAGATAGCTTTTAGAGCTAAGGTGTTTATAGATTAATAAACCCTACATATACCTTCGTGAATTTTTCTAAACACATAATTCTCTTTTTCTAAAGAAACACATATGAGCCAAGGCTAATTGTAGGACCATTTGTAAAGGACTTTATCTTCTTTTACGTAATCTGCAGCTTTGCTAATAATGGCTCAGACTTCTTTTGGATCAATGGGAAGCTACCTCATACTTTAAGTATCTGACAAAAGGGTTCATTCAATTATCATCCTCTGTTATGATAGTTATGTGCATTAGCCAAAGGATATTAGGTTGTTCCTATTCTTTCATTAGAATTCTCTCAGGTAGGGTAGCTTGAGGAGAGGCAGTTAGTTTAGCTCGAGAATTTTTTTTTCATTGTCATCTTGATAGATTTACTCTATCTTTTAGCTTCGTCATTTTGTTTTTATGCTAGCAAGGAGATGCTTGGTGTGCTTGACATACTTGAGTATGATGGGGTCTTTAATGGTGTACTAGCTAAAGAGTTATTGAACCACCAAACATGAATCACTATATATAAAAAGGTTCTCAATTCAAACCTTTTATGCCAATTGTAACCAAGTGATAAGAGCCTTATATTTTGTTGTATTATTAGAGGCTCAAAACTTTAGCCTAACTGCATACCTAATGGTGACTTTTTTGGGTCCCTTAGGATTATTCTAGTTCATGCCCCTTATACGCTCGAGGTTCCCTCCATATATAGGTTTTATTCTTCTTTCTTATGAGCTTTCTTTGGCTTATACTTATCCCTTGTTAGCTTAACCATGATGTTTGTTAGGACTTGAGCTTTCATTGCCTATCTTGGCTTAAATTTGATATCAAATTTCTAAGGCTTGATTGCCCATTTAACCATTCACCCTGAGGTCTTAGCTTTCTATAATATCTTGCATAGAGGTTGGTCCAAGCGAACTATGATAGTATGGGCTTGGAAATATTACCTTAATTTAATTTTTGAGCTAACTAAAGTGAAGGTTAGCTTTTTCACAATCGAGTAATTCAGCTCTGCTTCATCAGTACCATGTTGATGTAGTAAATAAATAGTTGCTCTCCTTTTACTTCCTTGATTAGCACTGAGGCCATTGTTCCTTTGGTAGTCACTAAGTACATGAACAATGGCTCATTTAGTTATAGGCGACTGAGTAGAAGAGGCAAGAAATTTTTTCAATTTGTCGAAGGACTTTTGGTAATCTTTATTCCAAATCTTGAGATTTCTTAATGTTTTATAAAAGGGCAAGTAAGGTTGAGCTAATGATAAGATAAACATTCCTAAGGTTGTAATTCTTTCATTAAGCTTCTAGACTTCATTGATTATCTTCAGTCACTTTATATCAAGGATTGCTTGCATTTTCTCATAATTAGACTCTATTCCTCTTCGCAAGATCATAAAGCCAAGGAATTTGCCTATTTGAACCCTAAAAGCACATTTTTCTAAATTGAGCTTCATGTTATACTAGTTGAAGATTGCACAAGCTTCCTTAAGTCCCTGGCATGATATTCAGCTTAGCAACTCTTCACTATCATGCCATATACATAAACCTCGATTGTCTTACCAATCTTATTTTTAAACATGTGGTTAACAAGCCTCTGATAGATTGCTCCAACATTCTTAAAGTTGAACGACATGACTTTATAATAGTAAGTGCCCTCATATGTGACAAAGCTTGCCTTTTCTTCATTTAGTGCAAACATCTAAATCTGATGGTACCTTACAGATACATCAATGAAACTGTATAACTCATACCTAATAGTAGAGTCTACTAGTTGGTCAATATTGGGTAAAGGATACCTATCCTTTGAGTAAGTTTTTATTGAAATCTATGAAAGTTAATACACATTTTCCATTTCCCATTCAACTTTTTGACCAATACCACTTTGGCTAATCAGTCCGAATATTGTACTTCCCGAATGAAGCCAGCATGTAGCTGCTTACACACATCTTCAGCGATTGCTTTTTGGTGCTCGGGCGTAGGATTCCTTCTCTTTTGCCTAATCGGCTTAACCAAGCTTGAGGTTCAGTTTATGGGTAATGACTAAAGGATCAATCCAGTAATATCTAAGGGAGATTATATGATTATATGCAATGTCAAGCTAATATCTTTCTCTATAGGTTCAGTGAGTTTTATGCCAATGTTGAGAGTTCGCCTTTCCTTAATAGGCAGATGCTTTAAATTTGTTGCAAGCTCAATAATTTTGGGAATATCTTTTGGGAGAAAGCCTAATAGCTTAAAGGATACGACATGGTTCACCTCCTTGAGAATGTTTATGTAAGTTTCAAGGGCTATCTTTCAATCCTCTTTAACTATCCCTACACTTCACTCGGTTGGAATCTTTATTATAAGATATCTAATGGAGGTACAAACTACAGTGCCATACAAAATTGGCATTTCAATGATGGCGTTGTATGTGAAAGGAACATTTATAATCATCCACATAACTTTGAACTTTTATATGATATTTGTGTCTCTTAATTCCATTTCAGCTCCACAGAACCCATCATATCCACTTTGGTTCCACCTAGGTAAGTTAAGGATGTTCGGACTAGATGCAGTTTTTAAAGTCTTGGTTGAGCACTTTATAGTCTTTAGTAGTCTTCATATTGAACAAGTTGTCATCATCCACTAAGATCTGTTTGATCAAATAATCTTCAATCTAACCTTGAACCACTAGCACATCAATATAAGGGTGTTCAGCTTTCTATCATCTACTGAGGAAATGGTAATGGAGTAAAACATTAGCTCTTATTTTTTCTCTTTGCTGCTAATAAAGTACACCTCATAGATTTTCCTTTTCCTCATGGTAGAGCTATCTCCTTTTGTAAATCCCTAAGTTATAATGTCGATCACTTCTATAGACTATCTGTTATTTGGCCTTTTATCTTTGTGTGTTTTTTTGTCAAGGTTCATGCATATTTTTCTTTAATGCAACCTACTTTTTGAACTAATTAAGCTTGCCATGTTGGACCAATCTTTCAATCTTATTTTTAGGCCTCTACACTCTTTGGTATCATGGCCATTATCCCTATGGAAAGTGTAGTATCTACCTTTATTTCTAGTGGTCAAACTCTTAAATGGGCGAGGATATGGATCCTTTATCGTGTCTTCTTGATCTGATGGAAGACTTCGCTCCTATTCATAAGTAACATATAGTATCAGACTAAGTCGCTACTAAGGTCGTTGGGACCTGAGTATGAGTTACCTTGCCTAGCTCGTCTCCTGTCATTTTGATTGTGGCCTCGCCCTTTTTTTCTCCTTCTTCTTATAGAGGTATAAGAGTAGGTTCATAAGTTTTCGTCTAAGTAAATGAACCCATTATTTTATTCCATAAATTCATAAAAGTTCTAAGGGGGTTAACACTAAGAGAATCAAAGAGCCTTATGTTCTTGTAATTTCTAATCATAGCATTCATGCAACTTTATGGTTGAGACTGTTAATCGACTTGGCCATTTTGTTGAATTTGGTTAGATAATCTAATAATGATTCTTCTTTTTCCCTGCTAATTTTATACAAATCAGAAGAGATTTTTACCCGAAAAATGGTCGACGTAAATCTAGTTAAGAATAGTTAGGAGAGTTGAGTGAAGCTATGAATAGAGCCATGAGCTAGGTCCTAATACCAGTCCTATGTTATCATTTCAGGGTGGTAGGGAACATCTTGCATAATAGGGCGTTCGAGCAGCTGTAGAGCTCTAATATGAACCTAAACTATGTGGCTTGTAGGATCAGTTGTCCCATTGTATTATCGATAGGTAGCAGTTTGAATTTATAAGGCAACGGCTCAATTCTTGCGTATAGGGTAAGGGAGTTATAATCATAAGAGTGGTAGTCAAGGGCAAAGTGTTCTTCACATTCTACCTATTTAACGATTTTCATGATCTTTTTTGTAGGGCCTCATCATCTAAAAACATAACTCTTATTCACATGGTTTAGCTCTCCACAGGTTTGTACGAGGACTCCTCTATCTCATTATATGTTTTCGAGCATCGAGTCCTGCATTCCTCTCAAATGGGGTCCTCTACTTCCTCTTTATGCTGAGGGGTCACAACAGGCCCTTATGGCCCAGCATGGAATGTCTATTTGCAAGAAGGGGTTGCCTATTCTATAGGAGTGTTTGCACAACTCTTTTTAACGTAGTTATGAGCTTTGCATAGGCAGCTGCAAGTTGGGCAGTGGCTTGAGGATCTTGAATTAGTGCTCCTGTAATATTGGAGGCTTGATTTCCTTGTATAGCAAAAAGGTGAGGATTGGAGGGTTTGTTGCGTGCATGTTGTAGAAGATGTTGGACTAGTTATGGCTTTATGGGTTTTTAGGTCAGTGGGTGAGGCCATGGATAAAGGTTTGGAAGATCTTTTATAACATACTTACCACATTAATGATGTTGTGAGACTTATCACAGGATTTGTGCTTGGCTTGATTATCTTGGATATAATTCCTACAAGATAACAACGGTAAGTAGGGTGTTTGGCCAGTTACCAAAAGCTCACTCTGATACTTAAGTCAATGATCTGAGGGAGGTGTATGGTAAGTGAATGTAAAGTGTGAGAAATATGTTGTGAGACCTTTTATATAGTGGCTAGGATGGCTTGTTTTCTTTTATAAAATGTCCACATTCATTGCAACAATGATATTGTGAGACTTACCACAGGACCTGTACTTGGCTTGGGTATCTCGGACATGGTTCCTACAAGACAACAATGGTGAAAGGGGTGTTCAATCAGCTGGTAAAAATCCATTTTGATACTTAAGTCAGTAATATGAAATAGGTATATCGTGAGTGAATTTTAAGTGTGAGAAATATCTAGTGAGACCCTTTATATAGTGGCTATGATGGCTTGTTTTTTTTATTGAAGTAGGAGTTGGATTCTTTCTTGTTTAGGAACATGGTTTCTTGATGAGGGTCAACTTCATGATGAGATACCTTTGCCTCCTGATTATGATGAGCCTTAAGATGGTTATCCATATATAAGCTCAGCCATGTTAGCCTTTGACCTTGTGGGCCTTATTCTGAGTCGAGCTGGTATTGCTATTTTATTATCACTGATTGAGTCGAGCTGGCTCATTTGGCAGTTGGGCTTAGCCCATCTCTACTAGGGTATCGTCATTTTGAATTTATAATTTTACCTAATATAGGTTGATATGCACATCAATTTAAGAGTTGGTAAATTAGAAATTTTAGTTATTATTTTTTTTTTTTTGGAGATGGAATAATTCTCATTCATGAAATATCAAATACAAGTTTATCAATACATATAAAAAAAAATAAAATTAAATCTTACAATCCATAACAAATGGTATTAACATCAAGTATGTTGAATTTGATCTGAAAAATGATAATACAACTATGTTAACAAATCATTGAATTTTGGATAACAATAGAAAGTACGCTTCATCCGATAGTTATACTAAGCCACAATTCAATATTTTTTTTCTTCAAACGAATCCAGTTAAAGTACTATAAAAGACTAATCTATTACTTCAATACTAGTATAAATCAATCTTATAAAAGAAGAATAATAACCTTCATATAAAAGGAAACAAACTTCCATGAAAGAAAAACTAAAAACTTGCATCAAAGTTACAAAAGAAACAAAAAAATACTAAAGAAATCAATAAAATAAATATAAATTTGTATTTATTGAGATAAAAATAAATAAAATAGTAAAGAAAATAGTGAACTCATGAGTTATCATCTGCAATTTAGTCAATGATAACACTAGAAGATGAGCAAAAAAAATAGAGTTTTGAGAGAAAAAAATAAAGAAAAAATTTGTTAGGGTTTCAATAATTATTAACAATACACTTTCCTTACGTTTCTTTTATGTTTCCCTTTGGAGGATTCAAAGAATTACATTAATTAAAAAATTTTTAAAATAAAGCATAAGGAATTAAAATTATGTTTGTATCCATAATTAAAAAATCATAATATTTTTATATTATTAAATTATGCAAAGATCAAACAAACTAGATTAATAATTTGATCTTATTTTATTGTTTCAATTACAAATCTTTTTTTTTTTTTTTCACTTTCTTGCAATCTAAGGAGTAGAAAATGATTCCGTCGGATTTGTTGACCACCTCTGCTAAAAGCAAATAGCCAAAGCTTGGTTGGGACTCCAATTTCATGATCCTATCATAAAGGATTTTTGCCCAGAAGAATTAATTGCGCTCCATTTTATTTCTATGATTATGCACGTTATGATTTTATTCACACAGACTACCAAACAAACCCATATGCAGTTGTGACATGGAAAAGGACAGAGGTCGCAAAAAAAGTATGCAGTTACGATTTTATTCACACAGGGCCGTTAATGAATATCTTTTGCACTTTTCTGTTCTAAATTTTCTTTTTCCACTTTGGTCGGCTAATAGGTGTATGGACCTAAACCAGAAAGCTCATCTAATACGTCACCAGTCCAGCAAAACCAAGAATGTTCCAATCACCACTATAAATACATGGGTACCTCACTTTTCATGGCATTACCAGCCGTAGGAACCTTTGCAACTCTCTGCTAACATCTAAATCTACCCTAAAGCAGAAAAGAAAAAAATGTTAGCCAAATTACCAGAGGAAGAGCACCCCAAACCGGCCTTTGGATGGGCAGCAAGAGACCAAACTGGAACCCTCTCTCCCTTCAAATTCTCTAGGAGGTGCTTTAATTTTCTTTTCTATGATCATTTTCTTTGTTTCACTACCATTAGTCCATTTTATCTCAGTAGCTAATCAAATACTCTATCTGTGCAGAGCCACAGGAGAGAATGATGTGGCTTTCAAAGTTCTGTATTGTGGCATGTGCCACTCTGATCTCCACATGGTCAAGAATGAATGGGGCTCTTCCATTTACCCTCTTGTTCCTGGGTATGTCTACAGACATTATATTTATCATTTTATCATTTTCTTCTAATAAAAAAACCATTGGATCCACACTCATAGTCCTGGAGACAAGAATAGTTCACTAATATTATGTTAGTGCTTATTTGCTTATTTATCATTAATTTCTTGACATTGAGTCACTGAATTGGCAATGCAGGCATGAGATTGTGGGTGTGGTGACAGAGGTGGGGAGCAAGGTGGAAAACTTCAAGGCAGGAGACAAAGTAGGTGTGGGGTGCATGGTGGGATCATGCCTCTCCTGCGATAACTGCACCAACAATCTTGAGAATTACTGCCCAGGAATTATACTCACCTATAGTGCCAAGTACTATGATGGCACAACCACATACGGTGGCTACTCTGACTCCATGGTTACCGATGAGCATTTCATTGTCCGTATTCCAGATAACCTGCCTCTTAATGCTTCTGCTCCTCTGCTTTGTGCTGGGATCACAGTTTATAGCCCATTGAAATATTATGGATTAGACGAACCTGGTACGCATGTGGGCGTGGTTGGTCTCGGTGGGCTTGGTCATATGGCCGTCAAATTTGCCAAGGCCATGGGGGCAAAGGTCACAGTGATTAGCACCTCACCTAACAAGAAACAGGAGGCTATTGAACGTCTTGGAGCTGATACATTTTTGGTTAGCCGCGACCAAGATCAGATGAAGGTATATATTTAAGAAATTTGTGAGTTATATATATATATATATTGATTCGCGCACTTCCATTTCCTAATCTCATTGACAATTGCTGTTTGTATAGGCTGCGACGAGCACAATGGATGGCATAATTGATACAGTATCAGCGGTGCACCCTTTGGTGCCTTTAATCGGTCTGTTAAAGACGAATGGGAAGCTGGTTTTGGTTGGTGCCCCAGAGAAGCCACTTGAGCTGCCAGCCTTTCCATTGCTAATGGGTAATTAGTTACTCCATGAATGCGCTCTTAATTATGATATCTATTTCATCGTTGATCAAATAAAACTAGTAACAACTAACAAATTTTAACCATGGTCAATTAACAGGAAGAAAAGTAGTGGGTGGTAGTACCATTGGAGGAATGGAGGAGACGCAAGAAATGATTGATTTTGCAGCCAAACACAGCATAACAGCAGACATTGAAGTTATCCCAATTGAGTATGTGAACGCTGCCATGGAACGCCTGTTGAAAGCTGATGTTAGATACCGATTTGTGATTGATATTGGTAACACCATAAAGTCTACCCACTAAATTTTTCAAACTTGGGACAATTGATTGGTCTGTCAAATAAGGACACAAGATGATTACCTTTGACGTTTTTATCATCTTTGCTGTGCCCTTCTCATAAATATTATGGTTAAGAATTCATGTGTAATAAGGTGTATTTTGATTTTTGAGTTAAGGAATGTGATTTTATTTTTCTTCTAATTGCAATTTGTGTAAAAATTTTATAAAATTATTAATTGAAAATTTGTTATCTTAATTTCTATATTTCCATATTATATTATATTTAGTATATTAAAACATTAAAATAAAAATTATTAAAAAATTAAAATTGTAAATGAATGGAGTTGAATCGAATTTGAACAAGTTCAAATTTGATTCCTTTACTAAATGAGCGTAAAATTAAGACTTAATTTTGATTCGTTTATTAATCGAGTCAGACTGAACATCACTATTTTTATATATGGTTTATAAGTCTAATCAAGTTTTTTAATTGCGGTTAAATTTCTCTTAATAATATTAGATTATAATTAAAAATTATTCAAGTTACTAAAATTCTAATATTTATTTTATATATTTTAATATCTTAAATAATATTTATTTTTTATCATTTATATAATAAAATATATAATTTTCAATGTTATTTTTAATTTACATAATAAAAATTATAAATAATTAAATTTAAAAAGTTATATAAATAATCAAATACGCATATAAATAAATATTATTAATATAATCAAATTATTTATACAAGTCCTTTTTTGAGCCTATAATCTAGTTTATTAGACTAGTTATCACGAGCCTATAAATGAGACAGTTAGCTAGACATACCTATGTTCATATCTGGCTTATTTATTAAATAATCTTAAAAAAGAGTGGACGTTCAGTTTCAAACTGAAATGGATCAATCAAACTAAACAAACTAAAAATTAAACTCTCAAAAAATACAAATTAAATTGAATTGATTATGTACCAAATTGAATAGAATTGAACTGATTTAGTTTGAGTTGAAGTAATTTTAAAAATATTTAGTTCTTATAATATATTTTAAATATTTTAATACAAATAATATATTTTAATATAAATAATAATTTCAAATAGGTTTAAATTATTTTGATTTCATTTAATATAAATTTATCCTATTATAGTTTGATTTAAAGTAAATTCATTTCAGTTTAATTAAATTAAAATTTTTTATTAAAATTGAATCAAACTAAATTCATCAAAATTGTTTTTGAAAAAGAACCAACAAAATCATACTTTTATTGAAACCATATTGAAAAATTAAAACGATTTGATTATATTAATTTTTTTTGTTTGAACCATTTTCTACCCATTTTAGTATTGAGTATTATTTATTTAAACTTTTCAAGCCAAGCATTTAAGTAATTTACAAGTGTTTAATTTATTTATCAATTTATTTTCTTTTCTTCTCACTTCACTCTAATGAAATAAAAAGTTAAAAATTTAAATAATTTTAAAGTCTATCCATTTACGTTATTAGAATAAATAAATTCAATTACATAATCGGTAACAATGTGCATCTAAAAGAAGATATATGCAAATAGTTACTATTATTTTTATTGACTAGAAATATGTGTGTGTGTGTGTATATATATATATATATTAGAATAAATAAATTCAATTACATAATCGGTAACAATGTGCATCTAAAAGAAGATATATGAAAATAGTTACTATTATTTTTATTGACTAGAAATATATGTGTGTGTGTGTGTGTGTGTGTGTATATATATATATATATATATATATATATATATATATATATATATAAAAGACGTGGATATAAATTTGAGTATGATAAACTTGATGTTCAAAAAAAAAAAGTATAGATAAACTTGATAGTTCAAGTAGGTATAAGAAGGTACTGCACTATCCATATCCTACACAAATCCAATGTTATTTTTTTGAATACGAATTTATTTATATCATTGCTCAATCAAATAAAGTATTATCCAGTTTAACTGGATAGGTTCAAATGGATACTATGGATAGGGTACACATTGTCATCCTACATCTAACTTTAAAAGGGCAATTTCTCTGAAATGGTAATTGCCGAAATTTTGCTAGACACAAAACATATAGCTTGTTTAGAAGCCCGTACGAGAAATTTAGCCCATTTCGTCTAGAGTGAAATGAGATTGATAACCCTTTTAGCACCAAAATTTTGGGAACCCCCTTTATTTAGAAAGTGGAGAGGGAGAAAGTGAGAGGGAGTGATAATTTTTTTTCTTGTTTGGAAGACTACAAGAAAAAAGGAGAAGAGAAAATTAGGTTATTTTTATCACCTTGAGCCCATCATTTCGTATCTCCCCAATTTGAGGAGAAAACAAGAAGAAAAGTTGTGTAATTACTATTTTATCCTTTTATAGATTAATAAAAAATGTAAAACTCATTAAAATTTAAGGATAAAAAATATATATTTGGCTTTCAAAGATTTTTTAATTATTATTTTAAACAAAAAAAATAAATTTTCTCCTCATTTTCTCCATCTTAATTTTCTCTTTTTTTCAAATAAAATAAGACATTATATATTTTCTTCTTTTCATTTTTCCTACCCTCACTTTCTTTTTCCTCATTGTCTCTCCCTCATCCTTTTCTTCCCAAATAAAGGGTAAAATTCACTTCATAAGCGTTCCATAGAAGCTAGCAATTTTAGATATGCCATGAGTGAAATTAATAGACTACTTTGTAGGTGATCCATATCTAATAAAACAACTGGGTTGGGCTTAAAAAATTAAGTGGCAATTTATACTAAGAATTGGCAAATAATTATATCATGAATCTCTATCTACAATATTTTATGGTCTGGAGTCTAAAGCAGTGTGACAGTAAATACAAAAGAGTTTATTTTTTCCGTAATTATTGCTTTATTTTCTTTTTTAAACAAACTTTTTTTTTACTTTAAATATTACTATTTTGTTTATTTTTTTAACAAACTTTCTTTTTGTTACTTTAAATATACATATTTATGCTTTTATCCATCTCTTTTTTATTTATAATTACATTGAAATTATGATTATTATTGTTTCATATGTTTAGAAAAAAAAGACTTTTTTTTCATAAAAAATTGTTATAAACTGTAGATTTATCAATTTTAATATTTCTAAATAAATTAAAAATATTAAAATATTTAACTATAAAAAATGAACCTATAATTTATAAAAAAAAAATAACCCAAAGTTTATTAAAAATAAACTTATAGATTAAACCTACAATTTACAAAAAATAAACCTATAATTTATTGACAATGAATATGTAGTTTATACCAAATTAAACATATAGTTTACTAATAATAAATCTACAGTTTATACCAAATAAACTTATAATTTACAAAAAAAAATAAACATACAATTTACAAAAAATAAACATATAGTTTACAAAAATAAATTTATAGTTTACTGATAATAAATCTATAATTTATATTAAATGAGCGTATAGTTTACACAAAAAAATAAACTTATAATTCACAAAAAATAAACTTACAGTTTATAACAAATGAACGTATATATTTAAACTAATTAAATACACTATGTAACAAAATGAACCATAAAAAAAACATAAAATTCATTTAATAATATTAAACATAATTAATATTATATTATATTCAATATTATATTAATATAATATTTAATATAAATTAATTAGTATAATAATTTAAATTAGATGCAATATTTCTATATAATTATATATAATAACATAAATTATATAATTATAATAATATAATATAATTAAATAATATAAAATAATTATATATTAATATAATTATATATTGTATTAATATAATTATATATAATATATAAAACACACAAAAATCTCATTTATAAAAAAAGGAAAAAAAGAAAAAAATGATAAAAAGTTCTCGTGGAGTATAGAGGGTTGCTTGTGCGCGTCTTTTTTTTTTCATATATGTTATGAATATTACTGAATAAACAAAGGGTTTATGATATAACAACCCTAAGTGTGGATGAAGTTTTTTATGTTTAATATTTCAGGGACACAAATCTAAATAGGAAGTGTCAAGAAAAACGTTAAAGAAAATCTTATATTTAAATATAATAATTTTTATACAATTTTAAAATATTGAAATAAAAAATCTTAAAAATATTGATAACTAATTTTTACTAGCATTCTTTATCCATCTTGTATTTGTTACGAACTTAATATTAGTAGTCTTCTCAACAAAATCTATCTCTAATCAATCTTTGCCTCTTTTATTCAAAGGTGAATATATTTGGGTTCAAGATGAAGATTTATAAATTTTTGAGATCAAATCGAAATTTCAAGATTTTAAAAATGGAAATATCGACATTATCTTGAATTTTTTATTCAGTTCAATTCTATACAAATTTTGAACGATTCCCTTTAATTTTTCAATTCTTTTAAGAAGATTAGGTACAATTCGATACTGGTTCGGACATTTGATTATTTCAATTTATTAAAATTAAACTTTTTATTTTTCATCTTTATGAATCAAATAAAACAAATTTACATTTCTCACTTTAATTTATTCAAAGACTAAAATAAATAAGACATAATTTAATAAATAATAATTGATAACTTATATATTAAATATTAAATTGGAATTATTTAATATTTAAAATAATTTATAATTAATAAAATAATTTAATTATTGGTTATTAGAAATAGTAATTATTAGTAGTATGTACTTATTGAGTGGATTAAGTAGTAAAAACTAATAATTAAAATGAATGTTATATATATATATATATATATATATATATATATATATATATATATATATATAAAATTTATTAAAAATTTTTTTAGATAAAAACATATAAAATATTATATATTTATAGTCTGAGTTTT